>JAVTVY010033778.1:0-14958 GCA_036873755.1 Hanleya hanleyi | reverse complement strand
ACAGATATTTAACAAGTTGCTGTATTATGGTTCGAGTATCCCCTGATGGAACTGATGCTGCAGGTAAGTTACCTGGCATTTCACTGGCCTGGGTATTTTCCATATTGTTAGTCACATGTGTGTCCAGTTGTTGATGGGAGGGGGCACTTAAGTGGGGCCATTCGGATGGGTGTAGCTCTGTTGACACTGTGGGCGGAGATGCTGGTGGCATTCCGTAACTCCCTGGGTGTTGCCAGTGCGCCTGGTTTCCATTCCAGGCGGTCTGCGTCTGGTACTGGTTGGACGGAGATGGATTACCATAGTTGTAAGTAGGCGAAATGTAGTGTGAGGGACTAATGGTACGACTTTGACCAGAATATTGACGGTGTTCGGAGATGTCGTTATTTGGCCGCCTGTTCGCTTGTCGGTTGGGAATGTAGCTAGTGTACAAAGTTTGCAAAATATGCTTGGCCAGAACCCCGACACCGCGTTTGTTCACGTGCACAAAATCCTGATACAGGTGAGAGTTTGGATCACCGTTAGCCTGTAGGTAGCCACCACTACTGTCGAGGATTTGTACATCTTCTGACTGACACACTAATTTTATCAAGTTATTGGCATTAAACACGGAATCGTAGAGTTTTCCTCGGGACCTAGGGGGGATGATTAGTGAAACTGTTATTTTAGCATTTGGAAACTTTGATCTGGTGCTGACAATAACCTTGTGGACATCCGAGGAACATACTGTATGAGGTGGCTGTTTGCAGGAATTGACTCCGGCGTGAATGATAACGTGTTTGATATTTCTGTCTACCTGGTTATAAGACAACTGTTTGTCGATCGAAGCGATTGATGCCCCGGGTAGACACACGACAGAACAGACTTCATTATCGCGTGACAGACGCTTTCTGTCTAACAGCCTGGTCAATGAATCTCCGACGATGAGAACACTTGTGTTGTTGGGGTATTTTATGTCGGAAACAACGGTAGATGAAGTGCCACTGGTAATCACTGGAATTTGTTGAACTTTGTCGTCAAACGGCTGGGGGCCTGTATTACGAGATTTAACTGTATCAGCTGTGCCCTGGTTATCGGAATTTGTATGGGGTGATACGATGGAATTCTGGGTGTCCATTTCATCCGACAGAACACTGAAACGGTTTTTTGACAGTTGACCAGTACTAATGTTAGATGTAGAGTTCTCTTGTACACGAATGTTAGATGATGATTCCATCGACATTTGCTTTGTACCGGCAGAGTTTTTTGTGTGAGGAATACTGTTCTGGGACATTGACTCCACTTGTGCAGTCAGAATGGAAATCTCCTCTGACTGCGAACGACAGAAAGATTCTAACTCTTTGTGATGTGACTCTAGGGCAGCCACCCTATCTAATAGTTCCTTGTTAGCTGCCTCAAGTGTATGTATACGTGGAAAAGCATTCATCGACTTGTCCTGGGATGACTGCTGGTTGCGTTCTAATTTTGAAACATATTCGGCTAACTTTGATAACTTGTCCCCATGAGCAGCCACGTCATCATTAATATCCCTGAAGTCAACACGTAGTTTGTTGGCCAAGCGAACTTTCTCAGACCTGAACTCCTCCGCTACTCCCGTAAAAGAGAGGATGAATTCACTCAGGCGTGTTTCTAGTTTGGCAAATGCCTCTTCAAGATTAGCTTTCGAGTTTGGTTTTGTGACTGTGGAATCAGTCTCTATTGGTGTATCATCACCTTTACATACACTTGACTCAATCTGGTCTTCTGAGGGTGAGAATGACGTGGCTATGGTATCGGGAGCTGTTTCGTGTATGCCTTGCTGATCGGGTTGTTGACCTCCTTGATCTTCCACTGTAGATACCATGTTCTCAAACGTCACTGAATACGTGTCGATTGTGTCTGCAGATTTGTCGATGCTAACTACAGACTGGTGGCTACAGGCCGCGAATTGGGCATTGGTGACCACAGAATGATCACCACTGTCCACTGAATAATAACCACTGACGGATTTGTCAGTATTGGTGGTAGATTCATCCTCGCTGGTGAAAAATTTGTCCCCACCAACCGCATATTTGGCACTGGCGAGTGTGGAATCGTCACTGTTGTTGATTTTATCCTTAGTAACTTCCATTGGTAGTGCTAATAATTTAAGTTCAGCAAATGCCTCAGTGGAATTGGTAATATTTGCTTTGAGAATATCGTCGGCTCTTTTCACTGCCTGTCTGAGGCAGGAAAATTCCTGAGCAATCCATGGCTGGGTAAGGTTACCCTGTATGAGCAGGCTACCAGTTGAATAGAAAAGTGTTAATGTCAGTAGCCGGACACTGGAATGATTGATCTGTACTATAGACTTATGGAGATCTGGGTGCGGTAAGTCGTAGCTGAAGTCCTTGTCTTCGTCATCCACCGTAATGATGGAGTGTGCTTTGTTGGTATCTGTCCAAGTAATGTTGGTCAGAGGAAGGTCACCAATCTGTATGAAATATCTCATCAAGAGAATTCTACGCCAGGTGAGTAGAGACTTCTTACCAAATCGTATGTTCCATTGTTTGGGGTCTCTTGAGCCGAACACTGTGTCTGACAAATTCTCGGCAACTGACGTTGTTACCTGGACCCCAGTTTTCGTCGACATCTCGAATTCGCCTGGTGGATTTATCATGTTTTGCTCATTCATAACTATTCACATCCACATGTCTGTTTTTGACATACTTAATAGCTTCTGTGACAGGCATTCATATAGAACGAGTCTTCACATGATCGGTGAAATAAATGAAAAACCACTGAATATCGACCGTCACAAAGTTAACCACCACAACCGGAAGTTAACACTTGTATGGCTCGTCCCCATTAATGGGGTTGTATGACTTGTATGGCTCGTCCCCATTAAGTTAATGACTTGTATGGCTCGTCCCCATTATACGGATTGTATACACAGTGAATTTAAGAAAAAAACTGGAACGAACAAGTGTAGAAAAATAGCATTTTAGTTTACGCAGGGGCGTGTTTGGACTATCCTTGCTCCCAATGGGTCGCTATTTTACCGCCTGGGGTAGACTAAGATCCGAGGGATATCATCTGCAGTTGCCCCTAGGTGGTAGAGAAAGCGGAAACCCGACATATTTGCCCTTTGACATTTGTGAAGAGTTTTACAGTAACAACAACCAACGCCAAGCTTAACGCTTCAACGCCCTGATGAAATAGCTCAGAAGCTCTGATGGGTCCAGATATCCCATGGAATTGACACTAATGCATCAAAATGCAGTGACGCCCGTCCACGCCCGTCGTTAAGCCTCGTTAAGGCCAGATATGGCTTGGCCTGGCCTTTTTGGGACCTGTCCAGGCCTGGGGAGTGGGGCGAAAGGCTCTCTCCCCCCCCCCCTCCAGCTAGGGGGATGAAACTTACCACGCTATACCCTTGGGTCAAACTCTGAAAGGAAATGTAAAAAAAAATCCGACATGGCCGCTTTGATGACGTCACAGTGACGTTATCTTTAAAAACGGCATATTTTGGTCGATTTTGGGGGTCAGATTTTTCGATTTTTATTTATTTATGAAATTTCTCCGCAAAAAGTGCATGCTAAAGTAGTAAATATTAATGCGATGTGAAATAGTTTTTTGCGCATATTTCATCGCCGAAAAACAAAAATTTTGAAGAAAAATGACGAAAACATCACTTTTCTGGTACCCCATGTGGCCGCCATATTGAATTTATCCATGATCCTCTCCGCGGGGGGTTATGCAAATAGGCTTAAAATGACCCCAATATGACAAACTATAAAGTCACGGAGTGTCAGCTCTCAATTTCTTGTCGTTCTCGAGATAGCGCAGAAAGTTTGTTAGGGAGGCCATTTTGCCCCCCCCCCCCCCCCAGGCCTGGTAGGGTTAACGCCTCAAGGCCCTTTTTCAACACCTTAACACCCTAGCATAGCGCCTTAACCCAATATCGAAAAGCTTTAACGCCCCATCTGAACGCCTTATCGCTCGTCTTAACGCCTTAACACCCTATCTTAACGCCTCAGCGTCCTTTATTAACGCATTAACGCCCTACCATAATTCATTAACGCCATATCGTAACGCTTTAACGCCTTATCTTAACGCTTTAACGTCCTAGCATAACACCTTAACGCCCTATCGTAATGCCTTAACGCCTACCTTAACGCCTTAGCGCCTGTCTCGACTCCATAACGAATCCAGATAAAAATTTTGTTTTACAGGATCAGCTCACGCATGACTAATTTCATCCATGGTGGATCTTTTGCTGATTGATTTTCTTGCTAATTCATGTTTTTCTTATTCCGTTACCAGTTACCAGTTTTTACCCCTCGGCCAATTTTGGCCATGGGGTATTGTCGTCGTCTTGTACGTCCATAAGTCCGTACGTCTGTCCTTCCGTACGTGAGCGAGATAGCCGGAAAACGGTTCCATTGATGATTTCCAAATTTGGTATGCTTGTTTACCTAGTCAAGGACCAGAAGCCTATTGTATTGGGACCTGATTGGTTGGAAACCTTGGCGGCCATCTTTAATTTTATGCAAAATGGATAATGATCCATATCTCGGAAACCATTCAACTGTTCAATACCAAAATTGATCATCGATACATCAAGCAACTTTAGATGAATTACCAAATCGACTTTTCTGATTAGCTGGAAACCCTGGAGGCCATCTTTAATTTACGCGAAATCGATAATGATACATATCTCTGTTCAATTGTTTTATATGAAAGTTGGTATACATCATCGATACATCTAGATACTTTGAATCGGGACTTACCTAGTCAAGGACCAGAAGCCTATTGAACTGTGACCTGATTGGTTGGAAACCTTGGTGGCCATCTTTAATTTTATGCAAAATGGATAATGATCCATATCTCGGAAACCATTCAACTGTTCAATACGAACGTTGGTATACATCATCGATACATCAAGCAACTTTCAATGAATTACCAAACCGGCTTTTCTGATTAGCTGAAAACCCTGGAGGCCATCTTTAATTTATGCGAAATCGATAATGATACATATCTCTGTTACCGTTCAATTGTTTTATATGAAAGTTGGTATACATCATCGATACATCCAGATACTTTAAATCGGGACTTACCTAGTCAAGGACCAGAAGCCTATTGAATTGAGACCTGATTGGTTGGAAACCTTGGCGGCCATCTTTAATTTTATGCAAAATGGATAATGATCCATATCTCGGAACCCATTAAATTGTTCAATACGAACGTTGGTATACATCATCGATACATCAAGCAACTTTCAATGAATTACCAAACCGGCTTTTCTGATTAGCTGGAAACCCTGGAGGCCATCTCTAATTTATGCGAAATCGATAATGATACATATATGTTACCGTTCAATTGTTTTATATGAAAGTTGGTATACATCATCGATACATCCAGAGACTTTGAATCGGGACCTGATTGACCGAAAACTTTGGCGGCCATCTTTAATTTATGCAATGAAATCATTAATGATCTCTATCTCTGCTACCGTTGAAGTGCTCGATGTAAAATGTGGTATACATCATCGATGCATCAAGAGACTTACGATGAATGACAGATCTGGTTTCTCTGATTGGGCGGAAATCTTGGCGACCATCTTTAATTTATGCAAAATCTTTAATGATGTTTATCTGTGATACCTTTTAAGTGTTCTATACGAAACTTGGTTTACAGCATCGATGTATGAAGAGACTTGCATTAATGAATAACCACGTCAGTTCCTCCGAGTGTCGGGAAGGATAGGGCGGCCATCTTTAATTTATGCAAAATCATTAACGATCTCTATCTCCGATACTGTTCAAATGCTCAATGTAAAATTTGGTATACATCATCGATGCATCAAGAAATTTATGTAATGAATACCGGTTTCTCTGATTGGATGGAAACCTTAGGGGCCATTTCTAATTGCAAAATTTTTGATAGTCTGTATATTTGTTACTTGGCTGCTTGGTGTTCCTGAAATCTTGGTTCAAATTGAATACATTATGAATGACTGGCGCTCAAAGCCGAGGGGTTTTCAGATGCGCACTTCGTATTTTTATTATTTTTTATTGTGGTTCCATGATTTCGTTCCATCATGACCAGTTGAATGTGGTCGTCATACTGACTATGGCTAACGTTTTTACCTGCGGCACGCAGGTCTACGAGAGGCTCGCGTTGTTGTTGTTCTTGTTGTTCTTGTTCTTCTTGTGACTTTTTGAAATACGCATGCGCTAAGAGAGTGTGATCTCTGCCACACTTTTCTTTTCAACCTCCGATATCACATGACAACCCTGTCTTCAGGCACATTTGAATTCATTTGCAACTATATTTGGTGGAATGAATTATTGCTTCGTTGAATTCCATTCAGACATCAATTCTCTTACGTCAACACGCTAAAAAAAAAGCTGTCGATCGACACATCAGTCATTGTTTTCAGATATTACCATTTTCACTGAACAGTAATTACACGTATATAATTTTTAAGATCCTTGAATTGACTATATACCAAGGAAGATGAGCCGCAACCGTGTCAGTGGTTCGGCTAATTTGCATACAGTGATAGGCGACTGCCTTAGTAAGTTGAAAAATAAGTTAATTACATCTATAACTCATTTTATCTACCCAATCTAGATAATTCACAAATTGGTGAAGAAGTAGATAAGCAACGCATTGTCATTATGATTAACATTGAATAATACTTGGTATCAAATTATAGATCATGCATCATAAAAACAAACGCAACAATTACGTTTCAGAAGTTAGGGACAAACTCACCAACTTTCGTCGAATAAAGATGTTTAACTTATAGAAATGACAATTTGGTATCATGTTTAACTTTATCCCCCCAAGCAATTCGCATATATGGAAATATGTTTTGAAAGGAAGAATAAGTTAACCCTCTGTGGGAATCGAAACAATGACCCTCCAATCACTGGAGATGAACTTACTGTCTTAGCGAAACCGACTCATTGATAATACTCAAAACTGACTTTATGCGCAACTGTTTTTTTTATACAGAAATCACTATTTTGTATTTAATGAGTTAGACAACCCTATGAGCGAACAATACATCATAGTTACAAGTATGAACTTTGGCACATGGCTATTTTGAATGGTCCTCTTTCGGAACACGCTCTCTATCCTCATTCTCGCAAGCCAGGGACTCGCTTCGCTGGTATTGATGTTCTCGTCCTCTTCGGCACTCAGAATCCCTTTAGATTCACTCCCGTGGATTCAATACTTATGTGTATCAGCAGATAATGGGCAGAAACATATTGCATTTCACATCATTCTCTCAAGTCAGAGCCCATTTCGGCTAGAATTTACTGGTTCTACACTTCACAATTTACGTTACTTTGTCAATCAGTTTTACGAATGGAATTACGTCATATATTAGCAGATGCTGACTATAAAAGCGATCTGTTTGACCTCGTTGTCAAAAGCTTGGGCCTTATTTCCGGAGGAGTTTTTGAGTTTGATACTTAGATGCCTTTCATATTGACTTTAACTTGGCAGCCGTTTTCGTGAATGCAATAATTGATGTACCAAAAGATAATAACGAGAATTCGACATAATTCTCTTGCACACAAACCTTGTTCAGTGAACTAGCCCTGACATTTCGAACATAAATCACCTTCGGAATGAATTAGTGACAAACATATTCGCGAATTGAGTATAGGGAGATATCCATAGATACTGATTAGAAATGTTTCTTATTTGCAGAATTTTATTTTTAAAAAAAGAAATTAATAAAATAAGCAACCTTCAAAAAGGCTTGGTCGAACATGAGATGATATTTCCTAAGAATTAAATAGTTAATCATTTATATAGAAGGAGCAAACCATTGACTTGCTGCATGGAAAAGAGTGTCAAGGTATTCAGTTTGCAGATGATAACACACGTAAATGCAGAAACTTAATTAATTATTCTAATCAAATATCAATACTGTCACAGGCCTCAATTTGAATAGTGAAAAGTGTAACTATGCCCCTTGGACAGTTGGGTAAAGCCTTCAACCCCCTTCCATAGTTTCACAGATCAAAGAGATGGACCTGATACTAAATTCATTGAAAATTAACTTAAGGAAATATAAATTTTCCAGTTTGCTCGGCAAAGTAAGCGAGAAGGGTGACTGAAGCGCGTCGATTTTCGCGCTACGATTAAATCCTTGAAATTTATTTGGATTTCCAAATATTTGAAAGCTTTTTTTATTTGCAAAAAGCAACAGCTGAACCGAATGTTTTGAAACTTGGCATACATGATACTTGTACCAAGACATTGCCAAAGCGATCATTGTGACTTCGTCTGTCAATTCAAAATAGACGGCACGGACTAGTCAAAACCGTTGGATTTTGAACGGGGAAAGTGAATATACATATATTGTATCAGACCTATTACGCAATTCCTACAATTGTGGGTTAGAAGTTGAAAATTACTTCCCTTGGCATGAAAACACTGGCAGATGGCGCTTGTTCTACATTTACCACTATCTCCGCTGATATGCCTTTCACTGTATTATTGCCACTGCCGCAGGTTTTGACTACAATGTAGTCATTTCTCACTTGTTCTTATAGAAGTACATGTACCCTCGATAAAGTTTCCTAAAGGCTGTCGATTTCTGATACATGTAGTCTCGCTGATCTTTATTACTACATGTAGAAGCCTAGAATAGCCGAAACATAAGACCTATCTTGATGAAATGCTTGTTCCATTGGTAGATGTTCTGGATAAAGACCTTAGATCGGTCGTACACACAGCTACTATAGAGAAAGCTTTTATTGACCCGGGTTATTGCTGCGGTAGATGGCTCACACAAATCATTCGATATTTCTTCTCACAACATTCAATGAACAACAAAAACCCATTTCTGGCAGTAATATTACCACCCATATAAGCGGTGTATGGTATATCATACATATACAATGATGCTTGGGCAAGTCCACCACACCGTATTTGATTCCGTTGTACGCTACCGTGTTTATTCTGTTGAAGATTGAGTCGTCAAGTCTGACATCATTGTGAAGAAAACATGGTTTTCCTTATCTTATCTTTCAATAATCTGTTGATTCGGATAAACACTTTCAGTAATCTTGCTGCTGTTATCTGGTTGATAGAATCTCTTCCAACTTCTTTGTGATGTATTGTTCCATTTACCTGCTGGAGATGCACTCTTTTGGTAACCTGTTGGAGATAAACTATTTGAACATTCTGTTCAAAATCGACCCTTCTAGTGATACAGTCTGAATAATTTGTTTAAGACAAAGCTATCTGTCAGAGATAACATTCTCTTTCAACCTCTGGACAGAGAAGGAAGAGAGAAATTCTTCCAGCAATCCCACTGAGATGAACTCTTTCGATAATCTGCTTGAGATAAAGTCTTTTAATATTCGATTCGAAATCAACTGTCACAGTGCTCTCTGTACATCACTCGATATAACGATATATTCACAGTTTCAGATAAACTCTTCAGCGATAGGTTTCAGATAAAGCTTTTCATTAATCTGTGTCAGATAAACCTTCCAGTTATTTGTCTCAGATACACCCCTCCAGTAATCTGTCTGAGATAAACCCTTTCGGTTATCTGTGTTAGATAACCCCTTTCAGTTATCTGTCTTAGATAAACCCTTCCAGTTATCTGTCTCAGATATACCCTTCCATTTATCTGTCTTAGATATACCCTTCTATTTATCTGTCTTAGATAAACCCTCCCAGTTATCTGTCTTAGATATACCCTTCCATTTATCTGTCTTAGATAATCCGTTAGTAGTATATAGCGAGCATATTCACTATTATTGACCTTTGACCTCTGTGGAGGTTACGTGGAGGTGGAGAGGTCAAAGGTCAATGAGTGCACTTGAGCATGTACTGACCTGCCCTCTCATCCCGTCCATCATCTGACCTTGGATCATGTTTAGACATGTTAGGGGATTCCTCCGCGGTCATGCGGTTTGGCGGTGATGCGGTTGTGGGGAGAAGCTTCCGCGGACAGAAAGTAGTCCCAAATACGTGGGTTTTCGTGAGAATGTCCGGCAATGTCCAGGGGCGATAGAATCCCCTAGTAGACCGATTGGGTCGAGTGAGATGTCAAAGTGAAGCGCTCTTCCAGGGCCATCCAATCATGGTTGGGTGTGTGTAAAATTAGGATTTGTCCCGAAAATATAAAAAGCGGAACACGGACTTTACCTCTAAAATAGGGGAAAACTCCTATCAACCCTATCCCAAAGGGCTAATATCGATCCCTGGCGTATCGGAGCCTGCTGAGAGGGTGGGGGAGTGGGTGTATGTAAAATTAGGATTTGTCCCGAAAATATAAAAAGCGGAACACGGACTTTACCGCTAAAATAGGGAAAAACTCCTATTAACCTATCCCAAAGGGCTAATATCGGTCCCTGGCTTATCGGGGCCTGCTGAGAGAGTGGGGGAAGTGGGTGTATGTAAAATTAGGATTTGTCCCGAAGATATAAAAAGCGGAACACGGACTTTACCCCTACAATAGAGGAAAACTCCTATCAGCCCTATCCAAAAGGGCTAATATCGGTCCCCGGGCTTATCGGAGTCTGGGTGCATGGGTGGGTGCATGTAAAATCAGGATTTTTCCCGAAAATATAAAAAACGGAACACGGACTTTACTCCCTAAACTAGGGGAAACCCCCTATCAAGGGCGTATATTGACTCCCATTGACCTTTGACCTCCAGTATAGAGTGCGTATATTCACTACCATTGACCTTTGACCTCAAATTTTTTTATATCGTGACCTTTGACAGCCAATCAGAAGCGAGTATTTTGACCTCGTCTGACTGTATGGAATGCATGTACTGATTTGGTTCTGGGGTTTTCCCATCACGGTTGTGCGCAGGTGTATGACGTCACTTCCGGTCTGCGTGAATCGGGCGTGACCTGGGACTATGGGATGCATGTACTCACTTGGTTCTGGGTATTTGGCATCACGGGGAGGTCACGTGATCAGTTCAAGGTCATATCCAGTATAGAGTGTGTATATTCACTACCATTGACCTTTGACCTCAAAAATTTGCATATCGTCACCTTTGACAGCCAATCAGAAGCGAGTATTTTGACCTCGTCTGACTGTATGGAATGCATGTACTGACTTGGTTCTGGGGGTTTCCCATCACGGTTGTGCGCAGGTGTATGACGTCACTTCCGGTCTGCGTGAATCGGGCGTGACCTGGGTATGGGATGCATGTACTCACTTGGTTCTGGGGTTTTTCCATCACGGAGAGGTCACGTGATAGTTCAAGGTCATTTGAATGATAGGAATGCATGTACTGTCCTGTTCATTCACCCGGGGACTTGTTTACATCCGTGTCATTCATTGTGGTGGGTCTGCGCAAGTGTGTGACGTCACTTCCGGTTTCACTAAAACTACCTCCGAACACAAAAGAGTTCCAATTTTCCCTTAGACGTAGGGTTCGGATTTTCCATCCGGGTTTTTCCCGGCCCGGCCCGGCCCGCCCCGCCCCGGCCGCAGCGCGCGCGGGTTATCCGGTCGCACGCCTGCACGATACAGCGAGGATATTCACTATTATTGACCTGGCGTAAGAATCTGGCGTCGAGGTCAAGTGCATTATAGTACGGGCGAAAACCGGCAAAAGAGTGCGCCGTCTCAAAAAGTACGCCGTCTCATGTGGAGGTCACGTGATGGTCAAGTGCATGGGGCATGTATTCCTCCGCAGTAATGTGGTCTGGCGGTGATGCGGTCTGCCTTCGCGGACAGAAATTAGTCCCCAGACTACAAAGACGCTGCATGGACCGATTGGGTCGAGTGAGGTGTCAAAGCGAAGCGCTCCTCCAAGACCATATGGAATGCATGTACAGACTTGTATCTGGGGGTGCGGCGGTCACGTGATTAGGAGTGCATGTACGGACTTGTATGCGGTCCATTCATTTGAGTCGGGGACTTGGGGTCCCTACGGATGGATTTTGCAAGTCATGGGTGGGTGTATGTAAAATGAGGGTTTGTCTCGAAAATATAAAAAGCGGAACACGGACTTTACCCCTACAATAGAGGAAACCCCCTATCAACCCTATCCCAAAGGGCTAATATCGGTCCCCGGGCTTATCGGGGTCTACCTAGCAAGTCAATCGGGTGGGTGCATGTAAAATGAGGATTTGTCTTGAAAATATAAAAAGCGGAACACGGACTTTACCCCTACAATAGAGGAAAACCCCTATCAACTCCATCCCAAAGGGCGAATATCGATCCCCCGGGCTGATCGAGGCCTGGGTGCAGGGTGGGTGTATGTAAATTTAGGATTTGTCCCGAAAATATAAAAAGCGGAACACGGACTTTACCCCTACAATAAGGGAAAACTCCTATCAGCCCTATCCCAAAGGGCTAATATCGGTCCCTGGCTTATCGGGGCCTGCTGAGAGAGGTAGGGTGGGGGAGTGGGTGTATGTAAATTTAGGGTTTGTCCCGAAAATATAAAAAGCGGAACACGGACTTTATCCCTACAATAGGGGAAAACTCCTATCAACCTTGTCCAAAAGGGCTAATATTGGTCCCTGGGTTATCGGGGCCTGCTGAGAAAGGTAGGGTGGGGGAGTGGGTGCATGTAAATTGAGGATTTATCCCGAAAATATAAAAGCGGAACACGAAATTTATCCCTAAAATAGAGGAAAACACCTATCAACCACGTCTAGTGGGGCTTATCGGAGCCTGCCGACAGAGGAAGGATGGGGAGTGGGTGCATGTAAATTGAGGATTTGTCCTGAAAATATAAAAAGCGGAAGACGGACTTTACCCCTACAATAGGGGAAAACTCCTATCAACCTTGTCCAAAAGGGCTAATATCGGTCCCCGGGCTTATCGGGGTCTACCTATCAAGTCAATCGGGTGGGTGCATGTAAAATGAGGATTTGTCTTGAAAATATAAAAAGCGGAACACGGACTTTACCCCTGCAATAGAGGAAAACCCCTATCAACCCTATCCCAAAGGGCGAATATCGATCCCCCGGGCTGATCGGGGCCTGGGTGCAGGGTGGGTGTATGTAAATTTAGGATTTGTCCCGAAAATATAAAAAGCGGAACACGGACTTTACCCCTACAATAGGGGAAAACTCCTATCAGCCTTATCCCAAAGGGCTAATATCGGTCCCCTGGCTTATCGGGACCTGCTCAGAGAGGTAGGGTGGGGAGTGGGTGCATGTAAATTTAGGATTTGTCCCGAAAATATAAAAAGCGGAATACGGACTTTACCCCTACAATAAGGGAAAACTCCTATCAGCCCTATCCCAAAGGGCTAATATCGGTCCCTGGCTTATCGGGGCCTATTGAGAGAGGTAGGGTGGGGGAGTGGGTGTATGTAAATTTAGGATTTGTCCCGAAAATATAAAAAGCGGAACACGGACTTTACCCCTACAATAGGGGAAAACTCCTATCAACCTTGTCCAAAAGGGCTAATATCGGTCCCTGGCTTATCGGAGCCTGCTGATAGAGGTGGGTGGGGGAGTGGGTGCATGTAAATTGAGGATTTGTCCCGAAAATATAAAAAGCGGAACACGGACTTTATCCCTAAAATAGAGGAAAACTCCTATCAACCACGTCTAGTGGGGTTTATCGGAGCCTGCCGACAGAGGTGGGATGGGAAGCGGGTGCATGTAAATTGAGGATTTGTCCCGAAAATATAAAGAGCGGAACACGGACTTTACCCCTACAATAGGAAAAAACTCCTATCAACCTTGTGCAAAAGGGCTAATATCGGTCTCTGGCTTATCGGGGCCTGCTGAGAGAGGTAGGGTGTATGTAAATTTAGGATCTGTCCCGAAAATATCAAAAGCGGAACACGGACTTTACCCCTACACTAGGGGAAAACTCCTATCAACCTTGTCCCAAAGGGCTAATATCAGTCCCTGGCTTATCGGGGCCTGCTGAGAGAGGTAGGGTGGGGATTAGGAGTAGTAGAGAAAGCAACAGTTTTGGGGCCCGAGCTCCGAGCTCCGAGCTCCGAGCTCCCGCCTGCCTCATTCCCGAGCTCCGAGCTCCGAGCTCCGAGCTCCCGACTACTATATCCCCGAGCTCTGAGCTTCCGTCGTTACACCTTAACGCCCGTCGTTACCCCTTACAGCCCTAGCATAACGCCTTGACGCCATGATATACACAGATGAAATAAAAACAACAACATCAAGGGTGAGAGATGAGAGAACAACAACAACAACATGTTTTTTTCATATGGTTTATTCTCCCCTCCAGTACATCATACCCACGCTGGGGGAGGCGCGTTGGGTATGTTTACAATTCAAGAAGACTCTTGTCCAATCAGAGGCCGCCATTTGGCGCTGTATCAGTCATATTCGTTCTTGCCCGTTACTGCGTTAGATGTATTCTCGGCTGCTCTTGCCCAATCAGAAGTCGCCGTTTCAGAAACTTTCATCTTTGCTTGGTGTGACCTAATCGTCGTCGGGCAGGCCTGGATATTGTTTGGGCAGCATGTCCTGAAAGAGTTGTTTGCGCATCCTGATCGCATATTCCAGGGTTTCAGTGGATGGTAGCCCCATATCCTCTTCCAAGTGACGCTTGGTCTTCATGATGGACCTGTGCGTGGGATCGCCTTTCATTTCAAGCGGTAGTAAGGTATAATGTTCATAGATCGCCATGGCTGTTTTCCTGATGCAGGGGCGCAATACACTTGCTTTTATAGGCAGTAATACCCGTCAACGCTTAGCTTAACGCTTCAACGCCCTGGTGAACTAGCTCAGAAGCCCTGATTTTCATGGAATTGCCACCAATACATCTAAATGCAGTGACGCCGGTCAACGCTCGTCGTTACGCCTTAACGCCCGTCCCAACGCCCGTCAACACCCGTCGTTACGCCTTAACGCCCGTCTCAATGCCAGTGCACTTTCGGTCACGTGACCGGAAGTGACCTTTGGCCACGTGATCGGATGTGACCTTTGACCCTGCGCTGCTCGGAAGTGATGTCATCGTACGCAGGCGCATACAGACACACATACCTGGTGCACCCGCACCCTGG
>JAVTVY010033777.1:0-15392 GCA_036873755.1 Hanleya hanleyi | reverse complement strand
AGTAGATTTTTTATGTGATCTACGGTAGTAGATACATTATATAGGCGTGAATTTCACCCAGCAAAAGTTTAAAGATAACCTTCCGCCGTCCGACCAACGTACACATCCTAAAGAAAGAGTTCTTGAGCTCATCCTTGATAGCGACTATATTTCATGTTTTTCGCGATATTATTTTTCAGTCTTTGGTTTGTTACTTTGATAATATACATGTTACAATACTCGAGTACATCTTAAAATGTTGTCTTATAGCGTTTTACTTGGTTTAGTGTCTAAGTTCGCGCGTAAGGGGGCAGGGAGGTTGTCCTTGAGTGATTTGACTTCACCAATGCTGCGAACCTATTCTTTTTTCAGGAGGCGTCTTAGGTCAATAGAAACGCTATATAGTGCATTATTTTAATCACTAACTTAATCTCACTCTCTTGTTTGTAATGTTTTCATCAAATTATTCTTGGCAAACCGTGTTGCTATAGACATGTTAATTTTATGCATTGGTGCCAAAATCGAGCGCCTCGTTTTCCAGTGGTTTTGTTTTGCTCTTCGACATCACAGCTTAGTTTGTAGCCCCTCAGTCGTGTACGCTGATTACAATACAGTCTCTCCCCTTTCAATGCTGAATTAAGCTACACTCTGTAGATTTCTATGGACGGGTCAGGGGCACGGTTCTATGTCTAGACAGGCTGCAGGTCAGTCTAAAATAGTGAGATCAGTAGGGAGACGGGGTGTGTTTGTGGCGAAAGTTTTTTTCTAAATCTGGGGTCTGATTCTTCAATGAAATAGATATGCATTGCACTGAAAGCGTAATAATGTTTCATTAATGTAGAAAGTATAAAGAGTGTCGTTTATTCGAGCAGAAGATACCGAGAGAAGCAATGTCTTTTGTTGAAAGATATCTTCCACAACCTGTTGCCCCCTTCCCCCAAGTATTTGGGTCATAGCATATTAGTAGGCTCTACTGATAAGCTGACCTGTTGTCCACGTGCTATCTTTTTGACCCCAAGTATTTGGGTCATAGCATATTAGTAGGCTCTACTGATAAGCTGACCTGTTGTCCACGTGCTATCTTTTTGACGTTAGATGCAGACTTTCAGAAATACCACTGCGCAGGAGAATGGCAATTGCAGGGGCTTACGTCGAGTATGATACTATAAATATCTGGCACATTATCTACTGTGTAATGTATGAAAACATGGAGTATATAAGATATTTAGTGGTAATTGATTGATTCAAAATACTACTCAGTTAACTATTTCAGGTCACCATGCTACTCATAATACAATAATACATAATGCTACCTTTATGTGAATTCCCCTTCATCGTAACCCTCATCATTCCCCAGCGCACTCTCCGCAGATGCGATCGCCTGTGTTATATTATTGCGACGATGAGCAAACGCCAGCAGAGGAATAACCTTCATGCTGGAGAGCGACAGACATCCAATTGAAGACCTGCAGATTGGCTTTCAGTTCTTGGAAAAGTGCATTTGTGCCGACCGTTGGCGTTGTCTCCAAATAATGCAATCAGACAACCACAACATCAGAAGCTGTATCGCTAATTAAAACCATGGAGTTAAAGACTTAACTCCATGTTAAAACCAAATATATTTGCAAGAATAGGCAGTTCAAGGAGACATTTTTCCATCGACCCAATTTTTTGTATTGACAACAACAACGTCACGTTGCGACCGACGGCAAAAAAAGTGCCGTCGCTAAGTTATTTTAACCCAGCATCTACCACGGCAAATTTTCTTTTGCCGTGGTTAATTGTGAGGGCTGTTCATGCAGGGTTTTTAATCCATCACCAGTACGGTAATTTCTCTAATAATTCAACCACCCTATTAGAATTCAATCACTCCCAGTTTTGTGGACAAAATTGAATCAGTTGTTCTAATAACTTTGATTCCCCTCTAAACTCAGTAAAATTATTAAGAAATAATTATTTGCATGATTTTGGACCATTTTGTCAACTTCCGGTTCCAATAAATTTGATCACCCCTTGATTTATTGGTGGAAAAGTTCACTTTCTGTGATTGAATTACTGATGTATTTTGAAGTAAAAAGAGTGAGTGAGTGAATAGGAGTAGTAGGAAAAGCGTAAATTGCCTCTCATTTGTGGAGCAGTCACTTCCGTTTGGGTGGAGCACTGCCCTCATCCAATCAGAAGCGAGTATTTTGACCCGGTGCATTATGGGACATATCCAAGATGGCGGCGTCTGCCTTCAGGTTCAAGATGGCGGCACGTCCTGTGTCGAAAACTGACCATTTTGTCGGAATGTGGTCATCTAGTGTCGAAAACTGGTCCGCCAGAGGGGCGCCACCAGCCCAAGAGACCAAAACTACCTCCAACACAGAAGAGTTCCAATCTAGGGGAAGGTAACTCCGAGTCACTATAGTTCCGGCAAAGGGCCCCTGGGCATGTATTCTTCCGCGGTGATGCGGTCTGGTGGTGATGCGGTCGCGGTGAAAAGCTTCCGCGGAGAAGAAGTAGTCCCCAGACTACAAATACGCTGCATGGTCCGATTGGGTCGAGTGAGGTGTCAAAGTGAAACTCTCCTCGAGGGCCATCCAGTCATGGGTGGGTGCATGTAAAAATTTCTCCACAAAAAAAAGCGGAACACGGTCTTTACCCCTACAATACACAATATACGGGGAAACGCCTGTATGGGTATATCCCCATATAGGCTCATACTGGCTATATGGGGGGAAGGGTGGTCAATTTTTTTTTGTGGGTGTTACTATGGGTTGTGGGGTCTCGTTTTTCTCGTCTCGCCGAGAAAAACACAATGGGAGGGGTCCCAGAGCGAATCGGTAAAATTTTTGAGAAAAGTCACCGAGGTCTGTATATAGGCTCATACTGGCTATATGGGGGTAGAGGTGGTCAATTTTTTTCGTGGGTGTTGCTATGGGTTGTGGGTTCTCGTTTTTCTTGTCTCGCCGAGAAAAACACAATGGGAGGGGTCCCGGAGCGAATCGGTGAAATATTTGGTAAAAGTCACCGAGGTCTGTAAATAGGTTCATACTGGCTATATGGGGGGAGAGGTGGTCAATTTTTTTTATGGGTGTTACTATGGGTTGTGGGGTCTCGTTTTTCTCGTCTCGCCGAGATTTTTGGGAAAAGTCACCGAGGTCTGCATATAGCCCCATGTAGTTCAACCTGGGAAATTCACACACGTTCATTGTGATATGGGTTGTTTGGTCTTGTTTTTCACGTCTCGTCATTTAGAACACGATGGGAAGGGTCCTGAAGCGAAACGGCGAAATTTTTGGAAAAGTACCATATAGCCCATATAGTCCCATACTGGCTATATGGGGGTATAGGTCCAATCTGGGAAATTCACACACGTTCATTGTGATTTGGGTTGTTTGGATTTGTTTATCTCGTCTCGTCATTTAGAACACGATGGGAAGGGTCCCCGGGCGAAACGGTGAAATTTTTTGAAAAGTACCGGGTAGGTCTGGATATCGGCTCTTATAGCTCCATACTGGCTATATGGGGGTATAGGTTCAACCTGGGAAATTGACACACGTTCATTGTGATATGGGTTGTTTGGATTTGTTTTTCACGTCTCGTCATTTAGAATACGATGGGAAGGGTTTCGAAGCGAAACGGTGAAATTTTTGGAAAAAGTTCACCGAGGCCTGGGTAGGCTCATATAGCCCCATATACTGGCTATGGGGGTATAGGCCCATACTGGGTGGACGTTTTGGGGTCTAGGTGAGCCCCTAATGATCCTATGGTGTCGTGTGAGGTCTTATTTTGAAGCTCTCGTGGAGGAGCATCCGACTGGACTTATAGTTCGTTCGTTTTCAATATTCTGCGCATGCGCAGTCTGGCCGTAGTATAGAAAGCAGGCATTTTGGTGGGTATGTGAGTGTGTGTTTGGGGTAGAGATGGACCGCTATGGGTCCGAATGGGTCGTGGAAGGTGTCAAAGTGAAGCTTGTGTGGGGTAGTCAGAATTTTTAAGTGCAAGTCGCGTCAATCTACGCATGCGCAGTTGGTTGTTGTAAGTAAAGTGGCCATTTTGGGGCAGTGCAGGATTATTGTTGGTGTCGAGATGGACCATCCTTGGTCCGAATGCGTCGTGCGGGGTATCCTTTTGTAGCTCTCGGGGTGTAGACCCCGATTTGAGGGCTGCCCACGTCATCGGTGACGTCATCAGTACGAGTAGTAGCGAAAGTGGATATTTTGGGGCAGTGAAGGAAGGTATTTGGGGTAGAGAGGGACCATCCTTGGTCCGAATGCGCCGTTTGAGGTGTCATTTTGTAGCTCTCGGGGTGTAGACCCCGATTTGAGGGATGTTCACGTCATCTGTGACGTCATTGGTGACGTCATCAGTACGAGTAGTAGCCAAAGTGGACATTTTGGGGCAGTGAAGGAAGGTAGTTGGTGTAGAGAGGGACCATCCTTGGTCCGAATGCGTCGTGTGAGGTGTCATCTTGTAGCAAGGGGGAGCAGCTTTGGATATGTTTAAAACTCAAAAAGACTCTTGCCCAATCAGAGGCCACCATTTGCATCTGTCATATTCGTTCCTGTCCGTTAGATGTATTCTTGTCCATTCAGAAGTCGCCATTTCCGAAAGTTCCATCTTTGCTCGGTGTGACCTAAGCGTCGTCGGGCAGGCCTGGATATTTTTCAGGCAGCATGTCCTGAAACAGTTGTTTGCGCATTCTGGTCGCATTTTCCAGGGCCTCGGTGGGTGGTAGCCCCATAGCCTCTTCCAAGTGACGCTTGGTCTTCATGATGGACCTGTGCGTGGGGTCGCCTTTCATTTCAAGCAGTACTGAGGTATACTGTTCATAGATCGCCATGGCTGTTTTCCTGATGCGGGGGCGCATTTGGGTGTACGCCTGTTGTAAATTATCCTCTCCGGCGTCCTCGATTGCTGCAGCGTAAGTATTGATAGCTGCTGTCACAATACGATCCCAGAAGGTAGGTTAACGCTCTGCCTCACTTTCCACGGACGTAGGCTGACTATCTGAGGTCAAGCTCTCCGTATCACTAGATAGACTCTCAGCAATCTCTGTTTCGGTATCAGTCCATACACTCTCAGCAGTCTCTGTATCAGCATCCGCCTTAACGGACTCCTCAGAATCTTCAATCCCATGTATATTTTTCTGGTGTCGCATCATATCGTAATGTCTGGTGAACGTGCGTTCGCACTCAGAGCAAGTATAAGCCATGTTGACGGTTGAACGTCGACTGTGCGTGTTTTCGGAAATACGTTTGCTTTTATAGACAGTAACGCCCATCAACGCTTCAACGCCCTGGTGAATTAGCTCAGAAGCTCTGATTTCCATGGAATTGACACCAATTCATCGAAATGCAGTGACGCCCGTCAACGCCCGTCGTTACGCCTTAACGCCCGTCTCAACGCCTTAACACACTTTCTAAACACTTTAACGTCGTTTAATGATGCTTTCGAACAAATGTTTCTTTTGCGCTATTGCTCTTACATACGCCGCTTTCCAGTTCATGCCCGAGGTTTTCAACATCGACGCTGTTCTTTCAATTTCCATATGGACTGGGTCCTTATCCAACAATTTCATATGGGTCACGAGGTCGACATAGCGCTGACGTAAAGCCCGTCGTAGTCTGGGTGCCAATCCGTTATGGGCTAAAATTGCGGCTTCCTTTTTCGAATACCCTTTGCGTTGAAACTTGTTTTCTGTGACCCTCAACGTCTTGCCCATCTCGGCGTTCATACTTTCTTTGAACAAATCCTTCCATAGCCTCGAGTTCACATTATGTTCATTCCCTTGTACCGGTTTGAGTTGGTCCTTCACGGTTGGGTGATATTCCGGGACTGATGGTATGAAGGGGCCCCGCTGTATGGGGGTGGGTTGCTGCTGCTGCTCTACCAGATGTGGACTCGGTGGATGGTGTCGGGTATATGACGTTGCGGTGATCCCTCGCCGGGTAGCAGGTGGGTCGTCAGCCGGCGATCTTCGGGGGTATGGGCTTTTAAATCTACAAATAGGTAGCCGTACGGACGACTTGTTGCCCCTTGAAACGCCTGCATGAAATGGTCGATGTTCTGAGGATAAATTCGACTACCGAACACACGGATTTGTGCTCTGTCAATGGGATTGGAGAACAACACAAAGTATTGGCAGTTCAAGGCAATATCTCTGGACGCCTTCCCTTGAGGAAAGAGATTCTGGGTCAAATAGATGACGGACAGATTCCTATGATGGGATCTTTTAATAAACAAATCGGCAACGTAAGAATTGTCCATGGCCGCACTCATCAGATCATCTAGCACTACCACGTTGGTCTGCTCGGGGTCAAAGTAATACGGTTCGTCTATGTCGTGAGGAATCCCTGGGACGAAACTCACATTCTGTAATCGCGTAGTTTCGTAGGCGGGCTGCCATTGGCTATAACACCAAACAACACGTGTCGGAGCTGGGGTTGCCACACCTTCCTCTAAGAACTTCATCACCCAGGACGTCTTTCCACGTGCCGTAGGGCCGCTCACCGTCATCGTATAGGGATGCTCTACTGCACTTGTTGGACCTATAGCGGGACTCGGCGGTGTCTCTTGGTTGTGTTTGCCTTGCTTGTGCCTGAGCATACTATCGCGACGAGAGAAGGTTCTCTGACGGAACGTACACGTACACGGCATGTTGATCTGTCGACCAATACATAAGGACTGATGAGGGACACATGTTCATTCTTATATGTACAGACACCACCGCCAACACCACCACCACACACTACCACACACACACACACACCACCACCACCACCACATCCCACCACCACCCCCGCCACCACCGGGCGTTGACGGGCGTCAACGCCCGGTGGTGATGGTGGGAGCTCCCGTGTGGCAGAGCTCTCGGATCGGAGCTCTTGGAGCTCAAAGCCTGTGGAGCTCAGAGCTCGGAAGTGACATTTGCATATGACCTCTGTGAGGTCACTTCCGCTTCCGTTCACGTGAGCGGAACTGACCTTTGACCACTGCGCGCGCTAACAAAACCGGGAAAAAATTGGGCGCAGGGGTCAAAGGTCAGTTCCGGTCACGTGAACGGAAGCGGAAGTGACCTCACAGAGGTCATATGCAAATGTCACTTCCGAGCTCTGAGCTCCACAGGCTTTGAGCTCAAAGAGCTCTGCCACACGGGAGCTCCCATCACCACCACCGGGCGTTGACGCCCGTCAACGCAGACTGCGGATGCTCCTCCACGAGAGCTTCAAAATAAGACCCCACACGACACCATAGGATCATTAGGGGCTCACCTATACCCCAAAACGTCCACCCAGTATGGGCCTATACCCCCATAGCCAGTATGGGGCTATATGAGCCTACCCAGGCCTCGGTGAACTTTTTCCAAAAATTTCACCGTTTCGCTTCGAAACCCTTCCCGTCGTGTTCTAAATGACGAGACGTGAATAACAAATCCAAACAACCGATATCACAATGAACGTGTGTGAATTTCCCAGGTTGAACCTATACCCCCATATAGCCAGTATGGGACTATATGGGCTATATGATACTTTTCCATAAATTTCACCGTTTCGCTACAGGACCCTTCCCATCGTGTTCTAAATGACGGGACGTGAAAAACAAGACCAAACAACCCATATCACAATGAACGTGTGTGAATTTCCCAGGTTGAACCTATACCCCCATATAGCCAGTATAGGACTACATGGGGCTATATACAGACCTCGGTGACTTTTCCCAAAAATTTCACCGATTCGCTCCGGGACCCCTCCCATTGTGTTTTTCTCGGCGAGACGAGAAAAACGAGACCCCACAACCCATAGTAACACCCACAAAAAAATTTGACCACCCTCCCCCCATATAGCCAGTATGAGCCTATATACAGACCTCGGTGACTTTTCCCAAAAATTTCACCGATTCGCTCCGGGACCCCTCCCATTGTGTTTTTCTCGGCGAGACGAGAAAAACGAGACCCCACAACCCATAGTAACACCCACAAAAAAATTTGACCACCTCTCCCCCCATATAGCCAGTATGAGCCTATATACAGACCTCGGTGACTTTTCCCCAAAATTTCACCGATTCGCTGCGGGACCCCTCCCATTGTGTTTTTCTCGGCGAGACGAGAAAAACGAGATCCCACAACCCATAGTAACACCCACAAATTAAAATTGGCCACCCCTCCCCCCATATAGCCAGTATGAGCCTATATGGGGATATACCCATACAGGCATTTCCCCGTATATTGTGTATTGTAGGGGTAAAGTCCGTGTTCCGCTTTTTTTGTGGAGAAATTTTTACATGCACCCACCCATGACTGGATGGCCCTCGAGGAGAGCTTCACTTTGACACCTCACTCGACCCAATCGGACCATGCAGCGTATTTGAAGTCTGGGGACTACTTTTTCTCCGCGGAAGCTTTTCCCCGCGACCGCATCACCACCAGACCGCATCACCGCGGAAGAATACATGCCCAGGGGCCCTTTGCCGGACCTATAGTGACTCGGAGTTACCTCCCCCTAGATTGGAACTCTTCTGTGTTGGAGGTAGTTTTTGATCTCTTGGGCTGGTGGCGCCCCCTGGCGGACCAGTTTTCGACACTAGATGACCACATTCCGACAAAATGGTCAGTTTTCGACACCGGACGTGCCGCCATCTTGAACCAGAAGGCAGACGCCGCCATCTTGGATATGTCCCATAATGCACCGGGTCAAAATGCTCGCTTCTGATTGGCTGAGGGCAGTGCTCCACCCAACCGGAAGTGACTGCTCCACAAATGAGAGGCAATTTACGCTTTTCCTACTACTAATAGGGTTTAACTTCATTTTCAAAAAATGTTCCGCCATATCACGGTGGCAAAAGAGAAAGGGTGAGGAGCAGGGAAAACTACTTGTAACAGAACGTTAGCCTGTTTAACAGTTCACTATTCTCTGCGTGATGTCCTAGCTGTCAATGTATATCAGTGGTCGAAATATTCAAAATAATCTACGTTGAAGTATTCAGAATTCTGAATCGAACAGAAACGAAGAGGGCATTTATTTAGTTGTGTGCATTTTCACTGACCAGTGAAATTTGAGTGACAAATATGCCATCATCATTGATCTCAAATTTTCGAAGTGGTGACTGGATTGGTCTATCTTCAGGGGCAAAAGAAGTAATATGTGGCACTTAACTCTTCTGCAAGGGCGTCGGAAGGGGTACGGCAGGTACCGTACCACTTTTGCGCAAAAAAAAAAGTGCAATGAATTAACACCCCACTGCCTATAATAATTATATCGGCTACGAATATGTCTAGCTTACTTTACTATACGTATATTTTTCTAATTCAGCATCGCAGAAAACCACCATCGGTTGCATTTTCATGGTAAAAGGATCACGAAAGAAATAAAAATACACTTCATTGTAGAGTGATGTTATTCACCAGAAATCGCTCTGAACGCGTCTCCAGGGTTCTAGACCCCAGGAGCTTCCGGGGCCCAGGCTGTCTCTCAACACTCGCCTGAAGTGCTATAGTAGCCCCCCCCCCCCGCCTCATAAGGCCTTACCACTTCCAATTTGCTTTTGTCGCCCCTGCTCTGATCGATATGGTTCAATCATAGTTTATTACCAGGAAACCATGACAATATTTCATTGAAATAAAGGAAATAAAGAAATTATTATAGACATATTACATACCCGGTGGGTCTATCCTTTATGAACCTTTAAATGACACTAATACCCATCTCCCATCAAAGTCGCCGCCTGTGAATATACCCTACATGATATCAACATCGGCACCAGGAGGGCAGGTTTAATAAGACTTTGGAGAGTTTCCAGGGTGTAAAATCGTTGTTTAGAAAAGTTTTACAATTTGGTTATCAGGGTAATCTAATAGTTAATACGAAAGACTGTCTCTTACTTGTTACATTAATTAGTATATGTATGGTACATTGCTTTGCTAATTATACATGTACTGGTATGGTATCTGATCTGACCCTTCTGTCTGGTTAGTCAAGATACATAATGTATGGTCAGTTGAATCCTGTAATTAGGCAAAAAAATCCTTTTGTTTCTGATCACTTCACATTTTTTTCTGCTGTATTATCTCCCTTGACTGATATGAGAATCACCAACCTTTGAGTTGACTGTAATGCAATGTTATTATGTTCATGTCTGAGATTAGGTCAGCCCTCGTTTGTCTGCTTGCTTTTTACGACAACTGCCGTAAAGTCCCACTTGTGTAGAACCAAACAGGAAAATGGAGGATCGTGAAAATCACATTTTCCAGAGAAAAGTCTTGAAAGTAATGGAATTTCGTGTCTGGCTGAATTTTGTTACAGGTCATGGAAAACTGGAATGGAATTCGAAAATGTTAGGCAGGTCGACATTTGACAGGATTTTTTTTACTGATTTTTTTTTACTGTTTTTTTTAACCCTGGACGTAACACTGGGCATTTATTAGTCAATGACCCTGATTTCACGAAACTTTGCCCCTGCATCTTCATGTGGTCCCGGAATCACCGGGCGTAGATAAGGCCACGCTTGACCCTGATTGGTCAATAAAACAACTCGAAAACCTATATTTCAACGTAAATTCACTTTTTATCAAACACAGTCACGCGACAGTCAGAGCAACAAAAGCGCCCTGTGTTTTAATTCCGCCATAGCAAAAAGGCACGTGTTGTTGTTGTTGTTCGACTTATTGATCAATCAGCGTCAAGTCTCACCTTGAGCGCTGAACTGCAATAAAACAACGATTGCCAAGTTCTGCTGAAGATGTAACAGTATTTAGGTTGCTAAAATTCAGCGTCTTTGGATGATTTACGGCCCATATTTGACGGATTAAAAGAATCTTTGGGTGACAGCATGCACAACAAGCCTCTATTATGGAATGAATGAGGATGCGAAATAAAGAGGTAAACAGAGTTCTGTAAAACTGTACACAGATTATGTCGGAGGTCGAGAGGGAGTGATTCACCAGGTGTTGTTTATCGTTGACCATAAACCCCAGATAGTTCAGCTGACAAACACCTGTTGATAACACTGCCAAATATTATTAACAGCATTGATGCTCATTCAATTTATGTACCAGTGTCGTTCCCGTCCCAAAATTATTTTTATATATTTTTATATTGATGGATCTTCATTAAAATAGAGCTGTGGTATCTCATTTCTGCAGATGTCGCAAAAGATCTACTTATACTTTATTTCTCTCTTGCGAGGCCTTGACTCGATTACTGTCACTGGATATCTGCACATGCATGAATGTATAAACTGAGACACATGATCTCGCTGCATTATTACACCAGCTGGATGGGAGGTGAAGCCTGCTGTCCTGGATTGGTAAACCGAAATCCATCCGTATTCATTTCCCCCAAATTCGCTATGGTAAATGCACTCCTCCATTTCCTTTAAAACCGAAAGTTGTATATTTCATCTGTAACCCGATCGAAACCTGACAATTTCGACATACGAGACCAAGGCATACCACTTTTTATACGACACAGCAACCACCTTCACACCGGATAATTCTCTTCGTCTGCTAATGACCCCGGTCATGATGATCAAAAAACTTCAAAGCAAAATTATTAATCTACCCAGTATTTATAAACCACTGGTCTATGTTCAGATGCTATACAGGCTGTCTTTTATTCCTATGCTAATACAGCATCATCATAATGGAAATTTCGCCTTTACTATAGGTCTCGATAAGTGGTTGGCCGAAATTTATAAACTATCGCTCACAAAAGATAATTATTTTCCAGACGTGTTGTAAACGGACATGGCGTTGTATGCGGGTAGTTGCATTGGCAACAAAGTAACATAACCCGATAGAATCATATTGGGCCAACATGACAGGATGGAGATCAAGTTCGAGACCCATATTCAGTGTAGGTAGGGGCTTAGGCTCATTACCCGACACTTCGGTCAGTCTTTTGTAGACATTCTAGTTTGGTCCCTTGTGATGATTCTATCTTTCTAAAGCGTCTCATCTCCATATTTGCAATAATCCCTGAATTTCGTAAATATCAAGGAACAGAATGATCCGCTAATATAAACAATCTTTTATTATGAACGATGAGCAGATTCAGTAGTAGATTACATCCCAAAGCCTATAGGCTCTAGTTTTTATATGGTATATGAACTGAACAGGGTATGGTGAAAAAGTCACTGAACAAGAAATAAAATAAAATTTGTTCCATTGGGTGATTCTCAAAAGTTGCTAGACATGGACAGTGAATCTTGAGGAAATTGCATCGTAATTCTCATATGCAAATGAGGCTGACGACGAAATAGGCTAAACCCAAATAATAAAATATTCCCTATCAGCTCTTCAGGCGCAAGGCTACGGAACATTACTGATATGGTTATTTTCTTATGTGGCTAGTAGATATGCCGTCAGTCTTTCTTCTATTGACATTTAGATTGTAACTAACCGCAAATCATCTTAGTCGGATGAAAAGCCAGTACTATATTTATGGCGAAGTTCTGGATAGTTGAGAAGTCCGATTTAGGTAATAATAAATGAAGATATATAACTCGATACACAAGACGCATATATCAGAATATTTTATGCCTCCAACGTACACTCGTGAGGGAAATTGATCTCCGTATAATGCGTAGACTCGAGTAAATCTCATTCTGCCTTCAGTAGAAGAATCCGGATTAGACTGAATAATTGCCTACAGTGATACGAGTCATGCAAATAGTTCTTAATAAACACCACATTAGAATACCGAATCACACGCATTATCGGAGCTCAAGACGAGCAATAAATGCAGGATGTATGAGTTGGAAAGTCAGGTGCCCGTCTCTTCGGCATGTTCGGTGACCTGTGAAGGGAGAGAGAGAGAGAGACATATATAAGTAAGGCATAAGTAAGGCATCTTCATGCGGAGACCAAGCGTATACAGATACCGGTACATGTGAATAATTCACGGGGGAGAAATATACTGGCCACTCGCTGTGTCATATGCTATTCAAATTTCAAATCCAGTCTTGAGCTTCTTGATATCTCCCGCGGGTAAACATGGTAAAGCGAATCGCATTAACTGACATAGTTTTTAGACAGTCAGACAACTAATTAGTACAGCACTCCGGGCACACATCACCGGGCACGGTTGTACCAAACAAGCTTAACCCCGAAATTTGGTCCATACAAGTTCAGATCCGACAATCGGTAGCCAGCCGTTTTTCACAGGATTTCGACATTCATATATCGAACGACCGCATTCATAAGAAAACATTAGCACCAATCTCTAACATGAGATTGATCTAATCAAAACCCCTCGGCTTTCCCCCAAGTGATTGAGACCCATGTGTAGTGTGAACTGGGGAAGAGATAGTTCTATGTGGGATTATTAAGGTAAAAGTAATTTATAATTTGCAGTGTACTGATGTATCAGTGGATCAGTGTATGGAGTAAAGAACTAACCATGCTAAGTGGTATTACATTAAGTGTGCTGTTTACTCCAACTTCACTGCTGAATTTGTACGGACGTGTCATTTTAGATGGGCATCATGACTACAAGTAATTTATTGACCGAAATTTAGCGGCTGTACCCTATCTCAAGCGGTTTTGCCTAAAATCGGTAACGGATGAACGGACAGAGGTACATGACGACAATACCCCGAAGCCAAATTGGCTGAGTGGTAAAAAGCGTCATCACTCTGTTAAATTAGAACCGAGACGAATAAGCTGTACCGAACACGGACTTGTACTTTCAGCTACAGATAACAAAATCGTAGATTATTACATCCGAACGGGGCATAACTCCATAAGCCGAGGCGAGTAATCCTTTGTTGGCTTGTAGAATACAACAATATAAATAAGTTTCCAAAATATAGTGGCTATATATATGCAGTTCTGCAGATATAGTTGGTTACATTCAGGTATATAGGACAGAAATAGGAATTGATATATCTGTAAAGGGGCATAACTCATGGGCCGAGGGGAGCCACTTTCGATAGGCGTCTGCCTCAGCACTAGATAAATAAGTGTTGAAATGGTGGTTGTGTCTCAAGTAGTTTTGCCTAAAATGCGGTAACGGACGGACGAACGGACATGGTGACGACAATATCCCGATGCCAGAATGGCTGAGGAGTAAAAAGAAATACAATATAAACACAAGCTAGTTTATTTTCTTACAACCGGGAAGCGGTCAATTTTTTTCAAATATGCAAAGCAGTCATCATGAGGCCCCCGTCATCACATGGACGTCAATGACTAGGTTCCCTTCTTCCAAGCAATTTTCCAGAGTATATTTCATTTCAGTATTTCATACTTGTATGTACTAGACCGCTAATATACAATTTTCTAAAAAAAAATCTGCATATTAACTATTAGAAAATAGTTTCTGATATAAATAAAATAGTTGTTTACACTCCTTTATTCACAAAGAGTAAAAGGTGTGAAGAAAAAATACAGAAACATCACTTTTCAACCTCAACATGATCGAAATTTTGAATTTTCTAAATGATCCTTTTCTCGAAGGGTATGCAAGTAGGCTCAAACTGGCCGCACTATGGTCAAGTTGTGGAGTGTGAGCTCGTAAAGGTTTGTTCGTTGCAAGATAGCGTAGTAAGTTTGGCAGATGGCGTGGCATAATGGTCCGGTCCCAAAGTCCACTAGGTGCAATGTACAAGACATAGTGTTTAAACATTCATAACTTACCAGCACTGTTGCTAACATCAAACCAATGGGACTTCACTCCATCACAGAACCGGGTCAGCTTTGGTCCAAGTTCCTGTGTTGTCATATTTGTCGGTCGTACGTGGGCCCGTTTCAACTCTTGAATAGGGAGCTGTTTCCCCTGAAATGAGAGGAACGACGGATGGCGTAACAGTAATTTGGCGGGTTTTTGTGGATACATCGCCTATATAGGAAGTGTATCCACATTTTCGCGAGACGTAAAATCAGATGTTTTTTTCAAAAATGTGGATACACCTTCTATATAAGTGATGTATCCACATCTTATTTGCAATGTAAACACCTTTATAGAACTAAATACTCGATTCTAACTTTTAAAACCTAAATTTAATAAATGTTTAGGTTGACTATTTCTACTGGGTGAAGTGCCGTCACAACATTTTTTGTTCAATTTCTCGTCCAACTTTCCAGGGCTAAATCGAAATCGGAAATACTTGCATGTGTGGCATGAATTCTTCTCAACTCGGTTAATTATAATTTAGAGATTTTAAGAGTACATAATTGTTTTTCTCCTCGTATTGATGGGGAAGAGATACTATATGTCCCAAGAAACTTCAAACAATCGGAACTCCAAATTTTACATCAACTGCAGGTGAAGAGTAAGGAAAAGTTTGATTGGCTGAATCTGTGTAATAGCCCCGCCCAGCTATTATTCAACCAATCAGAAAATTGGACTCTACAAGTCTCCAATATGGCTGACAAAAGCAACAAGATGCTCCGCGAAATAATAGCATCTCTTTCCCATCCATCTCAACTT
>JAVTVY010033776.1:0-15125 GCA_036873755.1 Hanleya hanleyi | reverse complement strand
TCTCAGCGTTAATTGCCACGGACCGGCCCCCACTTAATTACTCCAGCTGAACGCCTTATAGTGTCTTTCTCGAAAAATTCTCAAATTTTAAATTGAAATGGAAGCAAGAAGATATGCAATAATTAGATCAAATGAAGAACCATGAGATAGAACACGGTATGGTATGTATAACGCCATGCTGGCAAATATCGTTGGCTGAACCGTGTTTTAACTATAAACTTTTAAAAATGAGCTACTTTCGGCTTTTTCGTGAAAACCTATGCTAAGATGCAAATTGAACCCGCATTTTTAAATCAAATTGGAAGCAAGTAAAACATTTTCTATGGGAAAATAAAATAGCACATCGTATTGATATACTATTCGAAATTAACTTAATATGCTGGCAAATGTTGTCACCCGAACAGAAATGCTTGATTTTCAGCTTCGAAAACCATTGTCCAATCTAATCTAGGTTAAATTTCCCAGGCCATGTTGAGCAGTGGAAGCGATCTGTGCCAGACAGAGTTGTCTTCCCTTACCAATCAAAGTTGGACATGTTTTAGTTGAGATTTCAGACAAAATCTGCCTCGAATGTAACGGTGCATCTAACAGAAAATAGGGATATTGAAAACAGCGAAAGGATTTGCAATTGTTTTCCACAAATTTTACTTCATTTAGACCGCATCGAGGAAATGCTGGCAAATTAATTTGGCGAAATCAGTGGTATTTCGCTTCATAGTCATAACTGATAACGCTGGCAGCATACTATCTTTGGACGAAAAGCCTAGTGATCCCCATTCTAAAAATCGCCATTCCCTCGGAATAGGGCGATACTGAGGTCAGAATAAGGCATCAACAAGACATGTTACTTATGTGATTATTAAGAAAACTACGATGTGCTGCAGATAATACACGTAGATATTTACTGGCAAAAAACCCGAAGAAAATGTGTAAATTTGATAAAAAAAACACGATCTTATGAATGCGCAACTTCTGTTTGTAACTGAAGTTGGGCAACCTGTGACAGATTTCGTTATTTTTCTCCCTTATGTTAGAAAGTCCCGACGATTTATCACGTTCTGAGATTCCCAACTTCCCAGTCACTGCGATATAAACACAGTATAAGGAAATTGAAATTTCATAAGAGACTCTGCTTTCGTGGTGTTAAAAAACTTGACGAAGAAATGAAGCAGACGACATTTACATCATTGAAAATAAAATATCGATAATTTCAAATTAATTCAAATATTTGCTAAACACTTTCCAATGAACTAATTTTCAGGATATTTGTCAGAATTGACAAAATTTATTTTGCATTCCATAAACATTTTCTCCCGAGCCATTTCTGACGGCAGGAGAGCAGTGAGCCACAATCAGGGAGCACGCATTGTATTCAATCACAATGCGGCTGAATATCAAATACGTGCAAGGGCTAGTAGTAAATGATCACCCGGCCTTTATGGCAGTGGGTGAATCGGTTGTCTGAAATAATTGCACTTATTATTCAAGACAATACTTTGTCCAACATTATATGAGCAAATTTATCACCAGTATAATGGAATAAAACTTGTCAAAATAATGAAATGCAAATTACCACGCTACTTATTTACACAAAGCTGCAGAATTCTGGACTATGGCAGGCAAAGTGTTGCAATATTCAATAATATATTTTTTTATTCAATCCAATATATATTCAGTCGATTTTGATTAAATTTATATTCACTAATTACAAATATATGCAAAGATTTCATGCACGTCCTGTTGGAATCTATATTTATATGCAAAAACTTAAAATTTGTGCATTCGAAGCCGTTTTTGTTCAGATACATTTTTTTATTTGATTCGATAATTTTTGTAATGCGATGTTTTTTTTATTTGTATTCGAAGCAGATGTAAAATATAAAAAATATATAAAAAAAAAAATATATCGAATCAAATAAAAAAAATGTACTGAACGAAAAAGGTTTCCAATACACAAAATTTAAGTTATTGCATATAAATATAGATTCCAACAGGATATATGTGAAATCTTTGCATATATTTGTAATTATTGAATATAAATTTAATCAGAAATGAATGAACATATGTTGGACTGAATGAAAACATATTATTGAATATTGCAACGATAGTCTCTCTGCGCTTCTGAAAGCTCAAACTTGAAAAGTTTGTTTGGAGCCAGGGAACGAATGATACGGATATAATCCTAACATGTTCTTTATTCCTTGGTTTAGTTTTAAATGAAGAGTACTAAATCCAAGAAAATTGGTTCATGCGTCGAGAACAAATTCAAGTTTAGATGGATGAAAACATTTCTGGCAAATTTGATCGATTCCGTGAAAATTTTCCAGTATATTCGTGAATCTATAGAGGATTTCTTATTCTATTGAGTTTTGATCCTCAACTTTCGCAGCTTTCGTTTGTCTTGGGCATAGAGAGTGAAGAAACCCTACTGGGAAAGGTGAAGAAAGGTAAAAATAAATTAAATTACAAAAAATAAATCAAAGATTTAAGAAGGTAGTTAAAAAGTTAAATTTCCTCGCCAAGTTATAAAACAACAAGTGGGGCAATAATATCACCGATGGGTGTAAAATTACATGAAGAGGATATATAGAACTGCCTATAGCATCAATTTGCATGCTGTGCGTCTACAATATATATCCTTCCAGTTGTTCAAATTTTTTGAAAACCATTAGGCAGATTGTTCCAAATCTCTGAATAATTTCAATGACTTTTTTTCTCGATGCACTATTTTGACGAAGACTGTATTAAAAATACTAATATATTCGAGTATAGGTTTGTTATATGCTTATATTAATAGGATGTGCGCTATGTTATAATTATCAGCGCTTTTTTCGAAATGCCTGATGACTTTTTTTTATTATCATCATTTTTTGTAATCTTATCGCAAATATTATCGTTTGATTCTCCGAAAATATTGTCGGGCTTCTCCAAATATATTCAGGATCAATGTGTATATTGTTACATTGCGGATAACCAACGCAGAATGACATATTGATATTTTCTTCGTAGGATGAACTAAAAGCCGGAGGCTCGTGAACAAAAATTAACCTTGTCTCCTACCGTCAAATGTTCGTCAGATTGTGCAGCACCGAGTTTTTGAGCTTTGTTGGAAGCTTAACCCTATCTGGCCTGGGCGATTTGGGGTGTATCGCAGCCTGGGGGGGGGGGGGCGGAAAGTGTCCGCCCCTATATATTTTCTCTACCACTAAGGCTAGAGCGCTGAAACTTACCACACAGTATCTTTGGTTCAAGCTCTACTGGGAAAGGTGAAAAAATCCAAGATGGCCACCATGATTACGTCACAGTGACGTCATCTTCTCGGCAGCCAATTTTCGGCCTTTTTGGGGTCGATTTTTCGAAATTTCCATTTTTCCGATTTCGCTCGTAAAAAATAAAATAAAATACAGAATAATTAGTTTTGCATAAATAAAATACTTTCAAGGCCTTTTAGGCAAGGAAAATGTGAAGAAATTGAGCGAAAAGATTGAAAAAAACACGACTTTCGCGGATACCACATGGCCGCCATTTTGAATTTACCCATGATCCTCTGCCCGGGGTATATGAAAATAGGCTCAAAATGACCCCAATAAGATAAGCTTAAAAGTCACCAAGTTTCAGCCTTCTCGGTTTTGTCGTTTCGGAGCAGCAGAGAAAAGTTCACTAGGGGGGCACTTTCCGCCCCCCTCCCAGGCCAGGTAGGGTTAAAAAGTGAGTTTCTAAAGGGCAGTAATACTTTGAAGTTCGGAACACCAACTGGTATATATCGTGAAAGACTTGGAACTCTTGGAAAAGACTTGGAACTCTTGCTTGGAACTCTCATGGTGTTCCAGCTGTATCGCCAGAATGCGCCATTTTTTCGAAAATATGGATGAATTACTCGAAAATAGTCAGGACATCGACGATATCGAAAAACGACAGCCTCTGTTTTTGTACTTGTTTTTGTCAGGAAGAAAGTAAAATGTGAAAAGAAACTGTGCCGAAAAAGAGAGAAAGGTCTAGGATTCATCTAATGTTGCCAATATGATGAACTCTTTAAGTAAGTTTGCATTATGATATAGTTCTTGAGGACAAATATTTTCCTTTTTGTTGATGCACGACCAGCGGCAGTGAGACATAACAGTCGTAACTTGTGTCCACTTCTGCTTAACCCGTATAGGGGCCGTATGAACCTATGTATTTCAAGATCCTCATAGTGTTCATATGAACAGTCACAATCAAAGCGCGACCGAGATACATCATACCCTAGATAACGATTTTACAAATAAAATCATATGAATCAAGAATACTGAATCAGCGATACCGATTTGATATTTTTGGAACATCATGATATCTTGCTGTCATCACTGACAGCTGTTGACCGCTTCTCTCTTGCAGGAAATTAGCCCAGTTTTATGTATACTATGATTTGGTGCAAATAAGATTATATGAATTAGGTCTTTGGTTTATGGACGCGGAAAGTTTTGGATGGACGGCTGAATATTGAATGACGGACTAGGCGCTTGTACATAGAAATTCGTTGTCGATCTAAGACCTGATCTGAGAAGTCAAACCCGTATTGGTTATCATCATCCCCGCAAAAGCGAAGAACAGAGAGGTATGAGATTTTGTTTAGTTGGAACTCCACTGACTGACCGCTCTGCAAAGAAAAAGAAGCAAATTCCGACAGACTGACCCAATCTCACTGCCCATTGCAGGTGTATATTAATTGTCCCCAAACAAATAACTTTTTTAATTTATACCCGGCGATGAACTTGCATGTGACATCGCAGGGAACAGACAAGTTACGGTACATGGCAATTTTGTTACCGCCAGAGCATCATTGCTTGGATTTGGCATTGTTCCAGAAAATTATCAGGCTTTTTAGAGACATTGACATTTTAAATTCTTATCAAATATGTGATTATTCTATGAAAATATAGGAATTTTCATGGAAATCTCATCAAAATTGCAAAAATAAGCCCAGTAACCCTAGAATTTTACCAATTATTTCAATTGTTGGGCTCTACACCTCTCGTCAAAAATTAGTAAATATGACTTTGATTTTCCAAATTGTCTGCAATCTCCTTAATTTGGGTTGAAGTTCACTCGAATATATTAAAATACCGAATTGGCTTTCGAATTAAACTTTATAAGCAATGTACTGACATTGAGCGATTCTATGTGCAGAGCAAGTGTTCCAAATTTTAACAACTCTGCACGTATTCACGCTTCTGAGACATCGTATATTTAGATTTCTTCGTGGTTCAAAGAGATTATAAATTTCGGATCCCACACTTTGATCTTGCAAACCCTTTGTGAACAGCTCAGTATTCAAACCCATGATGCACATTCTGTGGGGTATAGATTTTAGCCATAATCGGTCATTTATTATATTAATTCCCTTTATTCGGGTTATCACTGTTATCATTGAATTCATTGCTATGATGAACTGAAACACGATCACCGAGGCTAAATTTGGAATCCAATAATGACAGATATTCGAGATACGATTTCCGTGACAGTTTCTCACTCATACAAGAGATTTTTGAGTAGTCACAATGGTTCCATTAGCGGTTTGGAAAGTCGGTAAGTCTGCTCCGAGGCTTTGTCTATATACTTTATAATCAAGCAGTTAGAAAATCGTCTTTGCTGCAATAAGATAAATATCTCAGAGAACTCGCGATCAGAGCGCCATACGTCTTACTCCACTCTTTTACATTCCAAGTTGTGGGGATAAAACGCATTTGTGACAGTTCGGTCTGTCACATGTGTACCATGGTGTGTTTGGTCAGGTTGACCATATCCTTCTGACAGTGTATGGCTGCTACACTCTAAAAAGAGCTAATGTTTATCGTTTTAACCATATTGACAATACGGTCATTTTGTGTCTGTATCTGCGGGTGAAATGTCGCCATAGCCTGGATGAGAATTTCCCGTGACGTCATGCGCTGGCGTTGCTGGAACAGAATTTACAAGCGAGATATGGTGACAAGGTATGACTGCGTGATTTCAACAGAGTCGGTGAAGACTCGGTCTTTGAGTTGCTGGAAATACGGGTATCGATGGCGAACATGGACAGAGTACACCGTACCTTACTTGGTACTACAAATGAGTGGCTTGTTCTGAATCATCAACAACTGGTTCTAAAGTCCTACAGTCCAAGTTGTTTAATTCTAAGTCATTCTCACAAACGATTGCTTCTTTCACTCCAGGAGGGGATTTTGTCTGGAAGGCTAAGAAAGCCGTTTCTCGCAGTTGTGCCGCTGTGGAACCGCCCGTCTGCTCCACCAGACGTGTGAAAACGCCGTTAGGTTTTTCTAGCAGCATGTATGGAACATCAAATTCCACTAATCTCCCATCACTCAGAACCTACGGAATGAAATGAGAAAGATTACCAGATGATGGATATTGGACACGACATATTTATATTCCACTATTATGTAAGAAGTGTACACCTGCTATACCTGCATTATCGATAATCTACATACAGAACTACAATGTTAAAGTTAACTTATACATTCAACAACTATTCAAATTGTATAGCAAAGACAATACATAGACCTACGATTCTTGTTTAACGGCACCTCATGCTGATGGAACAATACTTGCCATAACTCTATCAGAGTCCATAATGGTTTGTAGGCGATGAGCTATGGTGATCACTGTACAGTCTGTGAACCTCCGTCGGATTGTCTCTTGAATGATCTGGTCTGTTCTGTAACACGAACAATTATAAAGATCAGATAGGGTCATGGATATTTTCGTCATCCATGGTTACCGGTAAAACTTTTGGAAACAAAAGGAATCAAAATTTATTCCGCATGCCAAATAAATCGTCAAAATGGTATGACGAATATGTTCTCGGAAATTAGTAATTATATAATCAGGAATATGGCTAAAGTTACTGAATATCGGGTCAGATGCCTGACATAATTTCATGCTGTATCTATTCAATTACTCGCTCTGGAGGAATGAGTCCGTCTTTACAGTGAATCGTTGGATGATTTCAGAATATAATATGTTGATAATTATGTTTGATATATGCCTATGATCTTTATTTAAGATACATGCATGGTTACAGCATCAAATGAATCAACGTTTCTTCCACTTAATTATGAGATAATAATAAGGCTCTAATGCAGTGTGACAATTGTCATGGTTACATTACGGTTATCATAACTGAATGTCAGTCAAACCACTGACTGTATCAAGCAGTATCTAGGCAGTTGGTGACGAAAATTACTCATAATTTGGGAATTTATTCGTCAGTGGTTATATGGCGCGTTCGTCAGAGCCACAACTCGGACTATCGGTAAGGGAAAATGCTGTTATTATCCACTTAGACCTGAGTGAGGCCTAATAAATTCTGCCTGACATCTGCAAAGAAAGCTGACTCCAATAACGGACCATCTCGGTCCGGTTTGGATTGAAATTGTAAAAAAAAATCTGATTTTATAAGGAGAAATATATATAATTTCGATAATAACTTTCAGTGAGTGTATTTTGTTCAAGATATGTTGAATTGTGAGTCTAAAATCGTTAGGCTGTGTGAAGCTTAGTTGGGCCTATGAAGTCTCTTACACGACTGTCGATGGAACGTAGAGGTACAATCGCAATCGCCGATAATGAATGTTGGATAATTTCGAAATACCCAAGAGTAACTTGCTCAAATGAAAATGAAGACATCTTCTTACTTTCATCAAGTGGTCTGGCCAGTTATTCTGATACATGTATATTTAAGAAATAATGTTTTCATAGGCGTTATTATTACTCACGGTTAGGCGAGAAAGTTAGGTTTTCATAAGCGTTATTTTACTCTCGGTTAGTGCGAGAAAGTTTATATTTTAGGGCGGGGGCGAAGCCCGTGCCCTATAATTCATAAACTTTCCAATACTAACCGTGCGTTTTCGCCCTTGCTCTAAAATATATCTCGGTTGGGATCTTGCCAATGTCAGTGGACGAGATTATGTGGCCTCTGAAATGGGGAGTGATTCTGTCAGCTTAGCCAGGCTTTGTGGTACATAATTGGATTTAAGCCTATTTGTGTCGCTTTGGTTAATCATTTTCACGATGGGAACGGCAGTTAAACTTGACAAAGAAATTCCATCTTGTACTTTATTGTATGTTTATTCGATTGTATGAAGCAGGCGACCCCTTCCCCTCCGGCCTTGTAAATAGAATCTCCCAAGTGACCACCTGCACTTGAAACGTGTACATTCCACACAACCGTGCTAAACAGTCAACAATTGCACGTTTAGCAAGTTGTTATAGACACAAGTGTTTTTACAATTCGTATTTTTGTGGACACAGCGGTCTGTTCCTAAAGAACAGACGTGAAGGTGGGTGATCGATTGAAATTTTTCTTCATTAAGCCATGTAGTACTATCAGATCGATCTGGAGAAAGTGTGTGGTGTGACACAATTCCTCTCCCTGTGTCACTTCTGGAACAGTCGGTACATACTTGTGATCCACGTTAGCTGTAGCTTCGTCCAGAACTATAATCTTGTTATGTCCCAGGAGCGTCCTGGCTAGGCACAGCAGTTGTCGTTGTCCCACACTGAAGTTACTCCCGGCCTCAGACATCTCCGTGTACAGTTGTCCAGGTAATCCTTCGACTACGTCTTTTAATTGAACCTTGGAACAAAGAAAATTCAGTCTTCAAATAGCTGCGATATTCGAGTATTACAAGCGTCTAGTCCGTCATTCATAATTCAGCCGTCGTCCATCAGAGAATATCCGCGTCCATAATCCAAAGACCTATTCCATATTCCATATAACAGTATTGGCATCAAATTCAAAAAGACAATCATAGTATACATAAACATAGGCTTGTTTCCTGCAAGAGAGAAGCGGTCAACAGTTTCCAATGATGCCGGCAAGACATCATGATGTTCCAAAAATATCAATCCGTATCGCTGATCAGTATTCTTAATCCATAATATTCGTTGTAAAGTCGTCATCTAAAGAATGCTGTATCTCAGTCACGCTTTGATTGTGACTGTTCATATGAGTAGCATGAGGATCTTGAAGTACATGGGTTCATACGGCCCCTAGCCCCGGGTTAAGCGGAATTAGACACAAGTTACGAAACGTAGCGCCATAGATCTTGCACGCTACGTTCGTATTTGCTATCAGCATGCGATATTTATCGCCAAATTTGAGAAACTTTGAGTGGAGGCGTTTGATGGAATAGCCCTGTTTTATAAGTTTCTGCAACAATGTTTTGTGACGTTGATTAAAATCGTCACAATTAACACAGGATCTAGCAAATGCTACTAAGCGAGATATGTATACACCATATGCATATAACCACGGTCACACTATAGTTGGGTACTAAATGGTAATTTTCAATATTTACATTTTATGCCATAACGAAATCCTATTCTCACCATGTTGTTGATGTGTGGAGCCTATTTCACCTCACCCGGCACTACATTCTGACAAGCTACACCGGCACAGTTCTTACGAGACAGCAGCTTGACGCGAGATGACACAAGCCGTAGTGGAACTTGGCCACATGAAATTTGTGTATACTTGTATTCCTCACCATACCATTGTTGGTCGGAAGGTCTGAATTCTTCGATAAAGTTTTTGATAAATGACTAGCGATATATCATTGACAGAATTCATACGATTTTCATTCCTCCCACGCACACGGAACATCAGTCATGAGATGTTTGCTTTATCATTATGAGATGGAATGGGATTAACAGTAACATTGTCTATGTGAGATCAATCCTGGATTTATGCAAATTAGTTTTAAAAATCTGCTTGTCACCAAACTCCAGATTCGATCGACGTAAAACTCTGCACACATTATCTACTGCATTGGGCTGTGGAAATCTTCATGAAACAATATTATCGCGTTTAAACAAACTTGTCAACATTTCTAACTATCGAAGGCGAAAGGGGCTTATAACAGCATGATTGTGAAAATATAAATCGAATTATTTTCCAAATTTATAAATTTGAGAGATCAAGGCATCGAAATCTTGAAAGTTGAGGTTTTTTGGTATGACGATCTTGATTTTCACAATCATGAACAATTCTCACGATTACTTACCAAGAAATCATATGTCGCCCGTAGCAACCGTATTGCTATTTCCAATTTCGGCAGAAGAAATATTTTGTATAGGTAATGAGGTATGGGGAGATTGATTAACAAGCGATAAACCCGACATTAAATATTCGTCCGTCTATAAAAGAATTTCTGAAGTCAATAATCCAAAGACCTACTTCATATGACAATAAGTCCAAGTGATATTTATGAAATTAAAATAACGTTCGTTTCCAACATTCATTATAATTGTGTAACTAAATTCACTTTAGTGTCAAGATATCAGAATTCTCCATAGGCCTACGAATTTGCCCACCGTCTGATCATGTTGTCTTTCGGGAATCTAGTTCGTGCTGAAATACTTTTTGTTTCATTTGAGATTAGAATTTCATGCTAATAGAATAATAAGAAAATGTATTTCAATGATCGACGTGGGCATTCTCTATGGAAGATGGCTAACTACTAAATGTTGGAAATAACACAGTTAATATCTAGAAAGACAATTCACAATTTAAGTAAACCATTTTGTCGATCTGGCATTATGGCCTCCTTGAAATACTAATGAATAAAAAAATAATCAAAGATTTACATGCTTGATGGACTATACAGGATTTTCTGTCCTATAGATATCCTCTGTTACTGAAAGTTTGCAAGTAAATTGGCATTAAATTCATCAATGTATGATTCGGGTGAGTGAGTGAATATAATTTAACGTCACTTTCAACTATATTTCAGTCATATCACGACGTAGGGTCCTATTCCTTTTCACACCCGGGAACCACACGGGTGGGGTCCTATTTCTTTTCACATCCGGGAACCCCACGAGTGCCTCAATTAGTCGCCTCTTACGACAAGCTGTCTGAGGAGCTGAGGCCTATTCCATGACCTGCGGTGTGCACAGCGACATCCCAGGTCAATCCCCGGAAGCCCCACGGGGCTGTACGATTCGGTCCATCGTCAGTGAATACGTTGACTCACACATAATCCGTCTAATGCTAGTCATGTTATCAATCATTATTCATGGTCATTTCCATAAAATAATGTGAAATTGTCTCAAAAATTTACCTCCGTCAAGGCCTGGTATAATTGGTCATCTGCGAAACTCCCAAACAAATCTAGATTTCTCCTGAGGTTCCCTTGAAACAGTATGGGATCCTGAAAAGAGAATACATTGATCGTCATCCCAATCTAGGAAATAAAGAACTGAAGTTGATTTTAGTTGTTCATATATTGCTCTAGATATTGTGTTTTGTGTGACCAATCTTATTCAGTCACTCACCTGGGTTAATACTGAGATGTGTCGCCGTAACTCATGAAGCCCGATAGTTGTGATATCAATGCCATCAATGAGAAGTTTCCCTGTTGGCTCCGCCAGTCTGAAGAGGCAGGTGAGAACCGAACTTTTCCCGGCCCCTGTTCGACCCACAATACCAATCTGTGTACATATATAAATCATTCGATGTCTGTTTAGAGGTGATCACGATTTGAATCCCCGAAGTGATGACGATTCTATTCCGCGAAGAAGATTGTTTTCATTTAATTTCAAGCCAACTACAAGAAGACATTCAGACCGATGTTATTGGTGTATATAATTGATTAACGCAGACCAACAACTCAACTGTTTATTCCACTGAACACTGTAAGGGACACGGAACTGCGATTAGTGGGCCCAAGGTAATGACAGAAGGTCGGAATCAACACTCCTATCAAGTGTACGGCGAGTACACGTTCATGATTAGATGTGAAAGGTTGATATATCACATAGGTTGAAAGAGAGGAAACGATCGACGTTGTTCAAACAATGCCCAATAAGAAATTTCAGCGTTCGGTGTGTATTTGGAGCCTGGCCAGATCAACCTTTGATTGTAGTGATGGTAAAATTGAATTGAATTGAAATTTTGTATTCACCAACCGAAAAATTGATAACGAATTAACACATGATGTAATGATATATACAAAGATGTCGATAAAGGAGAAGGATATGGTGATCGACGGGAGAAAACCACAGGAGGCTTGTGGTATCGCAGCATAATACGAAGGGCATATACATTTATAAAAGAGGTCAATTTATGTGAGATGTTGAGGAATGAAAAGTAATTATCAGAGAGAGCGGTGAATAAAATACAACCATTGGTATATACTGTATGTGTTTAATTAAGAGTGTGTATGGGTGTAGTGTTAACTGTTTGTAAATATTGTTTCGCAAGTGTTTTGAATAATGATATAGATGTACATTTTTATAAGTCGGAGGGTAACTTGTTCCATTCTCTAGGGGCTTTGATTTTAGGTGTGTGAAATGAAAGATCAGTTCGGAAAATCTGGTAGATGTGCTTCGTGGTTAGTTTTGGAGGATTGTTTGCTTGCTTGGGCGGTAATTATTACTTTTTACCCTTCTGATTTGAAATGAAATTATGTTGACAGTAGTAAGAGAGGGACAGTTGAAAGCCACCGAATTTGCGGTGCTATTACTTAAATACTAGAGAAACGCCGCCATCTTGGTGCGGTGCGGGTGTGAGAGAGGGACAGTTCAAAGCCACCGAATTCGCGGTGCTATTACTCCGCCGCGTTGGTGCGGTGTCGGCCCGGTGTCGCCGCGGGCGCCGTTCGTCGACGCGTGACTAACGCGTATAACGCCCGCGGGCACGTGACTCGCGGTGTAATTACAGCCTATCGACCTATCTTCAAGACTCCACCATAGCTAGATCACCATAAGTAGACCACCCTGTCCCCATAAATAAGTCGCCATATAGTCGTATGGCCTCATATAATCGGGGTGGTAGGTAGAGACTATCTTTGTAACTAGGTGAGTAGGTCGAGGTGTCGTCAAGGGTCAGATGATCAACTGATAAAATAACCAATGCGTATATAAAGACTTCTCGTGCGCTTCCCACTTTATTCTACGACTGTCGCACCTGTATAAGCCGATATGTATAGACTAATGAGTAACCTTTACGCTTTAGTGAGCGGTGAAGGAAATTCTCCTCGAGTAACATTTCAACGTATACGGCATAATGGGCAGATTATAAAACCTTATGGCGTTGCCATACGACTGACGAGAGATGGATGGTTTTCATTCAAACAATTCCTGCCTAGAGTGGATAGAATGATTCAGGCTAAAGAGACGGTTGAAACTCCATTCAAGCTACAAGATAATATATACATAAGCACTGCAGCGTATGAAGGGGAATGGCTCGTCCACATAAGAGAGTGGTACCTAAAATCACCAACCAGCGAGTTGAAACCGGGTCGGAACGGACACACGCTGAACACGAAAGGCTGGGATATGTTGAAAACACTCATTCCTATCATTGAGACCAACATGATTGAAATAGAACAGCGTTCCGTCAGCAACGAATTCGACAAGTCTATCACAGGACCAATTCTCCCACCTAAACCAGTTGGATCTGCCGCGAGTGATCTACCGAGCGAAAATTTGGTGAATGGTAATGGTGGATATTCATACGATGAAGCGGACGGCGTCTCTATGTGCGGCATTTTACACCGCAACCAAATGGAACAGTTGTATTGTGACACGTGCAATCCCTTTGGGGCTGGACTACTTCAGCGATGAAAACTCGAACAATGTGAACATTAGAAGAAAGACTGTTCCTATTTCATCATTCATATATGGGACTTCATAACGTTAAACATTTTTTCCTAACCCTTCACGCTATTAATGGGAGAAGGCCTCGTATAATAAGTGAGACTTGTGTATACCGTTATTAACTGTAAGACTGGTCGATCTCGCTTAAAATCAAATCGGTTAACGGAATTTCTCCTATTTGTTCGGGTATTCCCCCGTGCTACGTCGTATGACGCCACAGCCAATGGTGAACGGTTGCACAATCCCGACGCTATGTTGTACAATTCACCTGATTTCACTATCATCTGATATAGAACAAAGAATTTCCATGACGTATAATCAATATGACAGCAATGAGAAAATAATCATGACAGCAGTGAGGACAAATTCTGCCGAATCAACGTTATTATTCAATATTCTGCAATATTGAGTCAATGCCGCATTTTCATGTATAACCTATTCCCCTACTTACTCATTCTGTCAGTTGTATTAAAAGTTTTCAGTTTATACCGTCACATTTCTGTGTGCGTTTTCAATACTACTAGTGTATACCCATATTCTACTACAGCACGTTGTCAATTGAAAACTGTATACAATGTTTACAGCTTATAAAACTGGACAGTCTCCTTGGCTTCGGGGATAATGACGTCACCAAATACTGCCCCTGACCTAACAGACATATATCCTGTTGTGTGAAACATACTGTTACTCGCTTATTTTTCTATATAACGTCATTCCTAATTCTGTATCGTTGACGTGTATATTTTTCTGGAAAATATTTCGAAAGTCTGTCGACATTGCATTTTTCGACTATTGTATATAAGCCATCATGTCCTATACGAACATGCAACAATCTCTGACCATCTTACTTTACAGGTAAAGCACTTCAAGTTTGTCACCTGAACATATTATGTCAACCTGTACCCTTGATATATTCACGTTTGTCTATCACAATACCAAAGTAACCTCCTCAACATAGTCTAAGTCACTGTAATGTGTCAGCGATCATCAAACATTTTTTTACCCCGTGAAAATGTCAATTTTATGTCTAATGTAAGAATTAATAGAGCGTGCCATTCTCTCGTACTCTACAGATTTGCGAGTTCAACGTATGAAAGTCTCGTTAACGATCTATAATCGACTATAGGCCAACTGACATGAAGGAGAGGTCAATCTCATTAGTTCCGCCCGACTGGAATTGAATACGACACTCTGTTCACAGTTTATACAATCTTGAGACAAGTTTGAAAGCGCTGAACTAGAACTTCGCGGTCATAAATTAGCCTTTAAACTTGTGCAAGGTGTAAAATAGTGAATAAAACAGCATAACCAGTGTCTTTTTGTTGATAAAATATTTGTTGTTATTATTAACGTCAAAGCTTTATGGAGGCGCAGCTAGAAACTGGAAATGATCTTCTTCAATCGACTTTCAGTGACAGACATAGACTATGAGGAAGCACTCAGACAGACGATTAAGATGCGGAAATGCTTATTCGATAAGTTGC
>JAVTVY010033775.1:0-14463 GCA_036873755.1 Hanleya hanleyi | reverse complement strand
TTGTATCTTTCGTTGCCATGCGACGAGGAACACCTGTGCTTTTCGAAACACTGTCTTGATGTCACCACGGCAAACATCGGCGAGACTCAGTAGCGATTGAAGACGCCCACAAATTGCCTCTCTCCGTTCAAACAGAACTATGTTTTCATCAAGTAGGGTCATATTATTTGAGGCAATTACATCACTTTATCCAGCATTCGCGAACTGGACACATAATGAAAAGTTTGTTTTTATAATGTCTTGCCAGGACACAAGACTGACTGGGCAAATCTGCTCTACCATCTTTTTGTGGTTTAATAAACAAAGCAAAACTTAAGGTCCAGTGTTTTGCGTACGTACAGTATTTAGATTACTATATGTATATATACTTCTAGTCATATTATGAGTATTATGATCATATTGTTATATTGCTGTTCAACTGTTAAATGTGGTCATCTTCATTTCATGTTTTGTACTCTGCTGCATTGCTGGTGTCTGTACAATAAAATTTGAATCTTGAATCTTGAATCAAGGCAAGCATGATCAAGCATCGATGATACTGTACACCATATACACTGAAAAAAGGGGGCGTTTAGATTCTCAATGCCAATTAAACACCTCACAGACATGACTTTCAAACACCGTTAGAGCATTTACAATCTAAATGGTGTTTAGAATTGTTTGTTTAGAAACACCGTTAGAGCATTTAGAATGTAGATGGCGTTTAGAATTGTCTGTTTAGGAATTGAACATGGATGTTTAGTTTTGTGTGTTTAGATTCTCAACACCTATAAAGTTTCTCCATACCCATGTTTGATTTCTAAATGCCTTAAACACGTTTAATCAACTTATTTGACAGACATGACTTTCAAACACAATTTTCCATTTAGATTTCTAGAGTGTTTAGATTATCAAACAAGGGTGTTGAGAAAACTCTATGATGGTGTTGAGAAATTAAACAAAGGTATAAAGAACTGGCAAGACCTGTTTTCAAATAAAAAAAAATCCAATTTATTCATCTCGTGGATGAGATTATCATGAAATTACACTCGATAACTTTCTCCATTGAAACGACCGAATGTTCAGGAATGTTCGGTATTCGGCTTCTAGAAAGTGTTCAAAAACTCTTGAATGAATATGTTGATCAGCGTTTAAGCTTTGATTTTCTCCAAGCGGTTTAATGAACTGGATATATTTCTGGGATTTGGCTTCTACAAAGGGTTCATTGAATAACTGTTACTGTTGTAAGCCCAATATCCGAGAGTATACACAAGGATATAAAATCCATGCCATATAATACAATGATAGTAATGATAGCGCTGCCATGGGTACACTTTTGACAAATCCATGAAGAACACATTTGTCGGCTGGAAACAGAACATCGATAAAGCCATCGGGTTTTGTCTTATCTGTGATGAAGACCAGCCTGGGCGCTCCCTCCAGTTTAATGGATTTTATGTAACGATCTCCTTCTTCTGCAAGAGAAAACAGAAATGTTATTTTGTAAGCACCACACACCTGCATGATTTATCATACATTAGAAGAACAACCACTTGTGCATAAATTTCAGAATGCTAACCTACATGGCAATTAACCCTCGTCCTGTCGACTCCGGATATATCCGTTGCCAGATTGTCATGTTCCTAGTGTCGACTCCGGATATATACATTCAGAGTGACCATTGCACGTTTGGTCCACTTTCAAAACAATTTGGAGTCACGTGTGGGAAAACTTAATCAGACATGGTTCACTCCATTTAAAACATATTTCATAAAATATTTCAAGCAAGTTTGGTGTTTATTTACTAATACAGTTCACTGTGTGAAGATCGTCTACAAATGTGAAACAGAGTGCCGTTTCTTCAGAAATGTTCGTCAAAACAATTGAAAACGCACCTTGTTGACAAGTTTCCGTAACAAAATCCAGACAAAAAATATCCATGTATTGAACTTGCCTGTTTGTAAACCGAAATGCTCTGTGTCCTAGTCCCCTTTCCTCGATCGAAAGCTGTTTCTTTCTCAAAAAACTGAAAAACTACAATGTCTCCTAGCAGTTTCTGAAAATAATAAAATTCAGCAGTTCAAAAAACATTCACATCTCAACTTCCAACTATGGTGACGTATACCAGATTTCAGAGGATCTTTTTCACAAGAGATTTTTAAATATAGATGTTTTGGGGAATAATTCAGGAAACAGACAAATTATGATGAAACAGTTGCACGCACATTTGCATATAGTGTCGACAATGTAAACCAAATTTTAGAGGATTCCAATGAAAACTATTTGAGTAGATGCCTTGAGAAGTATATAGTAATTACGGGGTGTAAGATGAAGGGGAATAACTCAAGAAATGGGTAACTCGCATTACATGCAGTCAAATGCACATTAGCATATGGCGTCGACAACGTATACCAAATTTTCAGGATTCCAATGAGTGTGTGAGTGAATTAGAGTTTAACGTCGTTTTTAGCAATAATTTAGCTATATCACCATGTCCCCCGTTAGTCGCCTCCTACGACAAGCTCAGGGATGCTGGGGTTCTATTCTGGTAGAGGAAGATTCCAATGAGACCTCTCGGAGTAGATGCATCGAAGAGAGAACTGAAGTACAAGGGGCCAGTACAAAGAATATATAGATAGGTGGTTTGGAGGAAAATCAAGGGGAATAACTCAGGCAATTAACGAATCGCATCAAAAAAGTCACATCTACATTTACAAATGCTGGCGCATATGTGTGCAAAATTAAGCAAGAATCCCCTGAAAACTCTAGGAATTGTGTTGACAGATGAATGATGCTATAGTGAGTGAATGAATGAATTTGAGTTTGTCATTTTCAGCACTATTTCAGCTATATCATAACATCTCCTGCAACAAGCAGGGATGTTGGAGTTCTATTCTGGTAGGGAGAAGAGTTTAAAATCTAAGGAGAGAGAATAACTGATTACAGAGAGGACAGAATGTGGAAGGGAGTATAGAAACAAGAAAAGGGATAACAGAAACTGGAAGAAAGGAAAGGTGCCCCGGAAATCACAAAGGGGGAAAACAGATCGACTTTCCATCCCTAAATCCATACCATGCATATAGAGCAAACATTTTTGCATCAGTTTTCAAGATGAGTTTTCAGAATTTCTGCCTCAGTCCTGATATTATATTGCAATGGGATGTGAGGGTAGGAGAGACATTTTCAAACGAAGTGAACAATTAAAATGTCTGTCTCCATGCCATCACAATATAATATTGGGATATGGACAGAAAATTTACTCTCCTGCTACCGATGATAAAGTAATATTTTACTTGTGAAATTGTGGTAAATTTATCTTTGGATAATTACACTCACTGGTTTTCTCTGTTTCTCTGGTAACATTGAAGCTCCAACCTCAAAGAGTTTCTCCTTAATTGCGTTTGCCTCATCTGGCCCTTTCATGAGCTTGAGTTCTGCATACACCTGCAAAATCAAATATATAAAATTTGAAAAACTTGAAATCGGAGGTCATAATAAATGAAGTAGTTTAATGAAATTCTATTTTAAAATCATCATCGATCAGGAACACTGGACAGCTGGAATAAAAGAAATGCAGGAAAGAAGCAATCAGAGATGCTCCTCATTTCGCTTTCGTCCGACACTGCCCCGCCATTGTTTTGTTCTGTATTAACCGAAATCCAACCAACATAAATATATTCCCCATTCACAGACAGGCTTGAAGAATAAAGGGCCATAACTCTTAAAATATAACTGAAACGCAGAAAGGCCTCATGCTGCACAACTACATGTATGGGGCATTGACCATATATCATGCAAATTTCATACTTGTCCATACAATATTAACCGTGATCCTGCCTGGATAAGTCTCAATTCACAAAGATTTCAAGAACAAAGGACCATAACTCTTGAAAATATAAGCAAACTGCGGAGAAACATCACGATATACAACTACAGGGCACTGACCATATATCATCCAAATTTCATAATTGTCCATACAATATTAACCAAGATCCAGCCCGGACAAGTCCCAGTTCACGGAAATCCAGGAACAATAGGCCATAACTCTTGAAAGTATAAGCGAAACGCAGAGGAACTTTACGCTGCACAACTATGGGGCACTGACCACATATCATGCAAATTTCATATTTGTCCATACAATATTAACCAAGATCCAACCTGAACAAGTCAAATTCACAGAGATTTCAGGAACGAAGGGCCATAACTCTCGAAAATATAACCGAAACTCGGAAAAAACTCTACGCTGCACAACTACGAGGCACTGGCCACATTTCATGCAAGTTTCAATCCTGTCCATCAAATATTAACCGAGATATTGCGTGGACAAGAAAATCGGACGGACAGACAGATGGACGGACAAAGCGTTCGCTATAACCCCCCCCCCCCACCCCATCTAATAAGGGGGGGGGGGACAACTCAGCACTCGAAGTTGATCATTTCGATTTAATCCAGTTGCTAATATGAAATTTTATGTTCCTGTGACAGCAATTAAGCGAACAAATAAACTGTCATATATTTTACAACTACATTTACATTTTATAAATTTAAAGAGATGTTAACACCAGTGTTCGATATCGGGGTAGAGGGTTTAAAAAAAAGTTCACTTACAAATAATGGATCGGCAAATCTCTAATCCCCTCGATCCACTCACGTCTGTTGACGTAGATTTCTTTTCTTGCTGGCAGCACCATCATACTTCTCATATAAATGCAGTAACATCTGGCAGTGTGCTTCATATTCTGTCAGTGAAATTCTTTTACTATGTTGAATGAGAGACCTTTCATCTGTACTGAGACTGAGTTTCGCAGCCTTGGGTTGACGCGTGTGCTCCACTGGTGATACATGTAAGGACTTGTGCTTACTCGTCTATCTCAAGTAGCGTATTCTGGCAGACAAATCTGTCGCAAACACAGACTACAATCGAATAAAACAGATTCAATTTAATAGGTGTTTCCAGCATAAATGTATGAGAAAAGGAATGACTATCAAACCTCAAAAGGGTATTTGCCCTTGGCTACTAGGCAGCAGAACCAGTCAAGTAAATGACTACATTGCATCAAGGTTTAATCATCATGACTGTGAGTGTCATTGTTGTGTTGATATTGTTGCACGAGGATGTTCAAATATTTAGACGACCGCGAACAATTAAAAAGCTACAGCATTCAAGGGTAGCCCTTGTTGGCGTGGCCAGGGGATGCTCACGCCATTGGGTCGGAGAAACCAAGCTATAGCACGCGAGCAACAACAACATTCCATTTCATGTAATTCGACAGAAATAGATATTTAAAACGTACCTTATACCATCAACTTCAACAATACTGTACACACACAAACTCCTCACGAAGGCACAGAGGGTAGGGAAAAATAAGTGACTCGGGGTTGTTGTTGTTTCTCGAGACAAACATAACGTCTTCCCTGCTCAACTCCGTGAGCACGTGTTGTTTTGCGGAAACCCAAGACTCTCGCCGAGGATTACCCAAAATGCAAAACGCTCACGTGTTCGGAAAGAAATTCGTCCACTGGTAAACAACATGTCAGCTGTTAGGAGGGCCATCAATTCTGTTGCTTGTTGGCACACACATACTTCAAAATATTCCTTTGTTCCGTTTTGAGTGAATAATTCAAATTCAAGTCGGACACAACAGAATTGATGGCCCTCCTAATAGCCGACCTGTTGTTTGCCACTGGACGAATTTCTTTCCGAACACGTGCGCGGTTTGCATTTTGGGTAATCCTCGTGCGCGCAAAGGAAAGGAAAGAAAGATGGCGTGAAGCGAGGAGGAAGGACGTTTTGATGTGTGCCGAGAAACAACAACAATCCCGAGTCAATTGTTTTTTTTCTACCCTGTGCTTTCGTGAGCAGATTGTGTGTGTATATGGATAAGTTGGTGGAATAAGGTACGTATTTATTCGTATATTTGGGTCGAATTTCATGAGCTGTTTACCGTGCGCTATAGCTTGGTTTCTCCGACCCAATGGCGTGAGCATCCCCTGGTCACGCCAACAAGGGCTAATTCAAGGGTTTCATGAATATTGGCACACAGAGGTAATTTTCTGCCTAAGCAAGTATGCCTCAGTATCTATGTGCAAATGACATACAGTATTAAACTTTGTTATATTCTGAGTGTCCATTCAAATTTTTTCCTCATTTTCCCAATCCATGTGTGTTGTTGTTGTTGTTGTTGCTCGTATCTTGAGAAATTATCATTATCAGGGTGATCATTTCTACTCATGTGTATCCTATAAGCGTTCCAGCTTTTGCTGGTATATTCGCAACCTTTGAAAGAACACTAAGTTTAGATCATATTTGTGCCATAGAGATTTGTGATTGTTCATCTCTCTTGAACTTGTTGTGTTATAACACATGGCACAAAACATTTCCTGTAGCATTTCCGATTCGGCCATGTCGACGCGAGCGCACCCTTTTATGCGCTGACGAGTTATTTCCCCTGAATACAGATTCATTCACCTCGCTCCAGTTATTTCCCTTGTCTACTTGGTCAAAAAGCGCGGGTCTCCAGGAGAATGCATTTGATTGTAAACTAAACAATGCAATCGTGAAAATAATAACTTGAATGAGCATCCACGATGACATTTAAGAGAACGGGAGAGAAAAATAGAAAGGGTAGTGTATTAATGCCAGAAATTGTAGAAACACAGAAACTACAAACGAACTTGTTAAAATTAATCTTACTGCAATTTAGGAAGATAATCAGGTAGGGACACTATAAAAGGGTCAGAGAAAAACACTGCATCAATAAGAAATCAATCATTGAAAGTATTGAAAGAAGATTTCAAAAGATCATACCAGATTCAATCACACTTACCAAGGTCCACGTAGCAGCAGACACGAAAGATACCCGGATGTAGATCTCCCAGATACCCGGATTGCCGTTTAGATTTCTAAACACCCGTGTTGAAGATGGGGTATGGAATTTCTCGACACCCGTTTAATATTCACGATACAAATACCGTCTGATATACACTACCCAATAAATTATTAATCGACGCACATAACCACTTGTAATATTTAATTTCAACGCCCTTGGCTATTCAGCTAACTACAATATTCTAAATTGAGAGAGACTATGATTTATTTCTTGGACAAATATGAAAAAATGAGCTTAAATATATATGAAACAGGATATACTCAATGCATATACCCTGTGTATGATCTCTTGAATAAAACTGACACGTTTGTGACCAATTCCGTCGCAAATTGGTAACTGAAAAGACTCTTTTCATTGGTATGTTTAATGAATACTTTGTGCTAGATACCGGTGTTTAGAATCGAATCTTTGTCCACTACCGTGATTGAAGTCAACTAAACAGTCTACGTTTAGTTTCTAAATGGCCATGATTAGGAAAAGAAGCAACTAAACGCTGCAACTAAACGGTTCAACGCAGCACCCGTTTAGTTTTTAAACGGTCTAAACACTACACCTATTGAATTTCTAAGCGGTTCTAACGCCAGGCTTTTTTCAGTGAAGGATATAGATTTACCTTCACTGAATTTGAAGGAAACTACAGAGAGCACTAAAGGCACATCATATTTCGACTTGTATCTCTATATTTTTCGCCACATTGAAGATAAGTGTCCGTCCTTAGTTGCAATAGAAAAGGATATGAAGAGGGACATTAATCACCAGGATATTTTTACCCATCACACCAGCCTTTTTTCGAAGAATTCGAGATAAAAGAAATGTTTACAATGTTGACATCGTACAGTGACCTGCATATGGCGTATGCATATCACGTATAGTAGCATTGCTAGATCATGTACCACCAAGCGCCTCCACTCAAAGTTTCTCAATTTTTAACGATACATATCGCATGCTGATAGCAACATACGAGCACAACGTGCAATTGGAGCAATATGCAAGAGGTGGGGGAAATTGACGACGTCTGGCGACTAATAAGCAACCATATGACTCTACAGAAAAGCATTCATCGACACCTAACATTCAAACCCGAGAATTCGGTGAATTTTCGGATGTAGCCTTAGTATCTCAGCCGCGCTTTTATTGCAGCTGTTCATGTGGAGAAAATGAAGTATCTATACGGCTTCTAGCACCGGTTTAAGCGAAATTAGATACGCTAGCTCGGGAGCTGTGATGGCAGATCAGCTCAAACAACTCATCTGATGTTAATGGATGAGCATCGTGTACGTCTGATGGAGTAAACGCCTCAGCATAGGGTAAAACTGATAAATGCAAGAATATCCAGGAAAAGTAACCTGTAATGCTCGATGTCGTACGTCGTAAGGTTTTTGGCGTTACGTTTCGTAAGTTGTGTCTAATTCCGCTTAACCCGGAACTAGGATCCGTATGAACCCTGTGTACTTGGTTTTCATATGAACAGTTGCAATCAAAGCGTGACTGATATGCATCGACCTGCATCATTATCTGGATGACGACTTTTACAACGAAAATCATATGAATGTTAGAATACTAATCAGCGATACAGACTTGATATTTGGAACGTCATGATGTCTTACCGGCATATTTGAAAACCGATGAGCGCTTCCCCTTGCAGGGAACTACCCTATTTATACTACGATTATTTTATTCGATTTGGTGTTGATGATATTATACGAATTAGGTATTCAAATTTATGGACGCAGAACACAGTTGCCTGGCCTGTGGGATATTGGATGGGAGATGTCGAAGTATAATTTTTTCAAAAAATTATGAAAATTAATAAATATATATATATTTTTTTAATCGATTTTTTTTTTAAAATATTTTTTCTAAGTGTATTTCTCTTTCATCTTTGGCTCAATTAAAGTCATTCCCTATAATGTCAAACCGAGTTACTACAGTTTTTAATTATCTACCATACCCTGCCCTCTATGACATAGAATAAAAGAGAAGTTGGGAATAGAATCGCTCAACACGGTCATTTCAAAACATTCTCAGAAAAGAACGAAAGCCTACCTTTCCAAATGCCATCCGTTTATTACTTCCCAAGTGGACCAGCCTTCGGAATATATGCGTTTCGAATATCTAAACCTTCCCTTGAGGAGAGAAATTCATTCTTCGCGCCAAAACACGGCTTTTCAAACTTTTAGCCAGCACTCCGGCAAAAAACACTTCTGTCAGAATTTCAAGAACCGGGCTATATAATATTATCAGCGGCGATTGCAACCTGTAACCATCTCGGTCACCTATACGCAGTAAGACTGACCCTGGGATCGTGTGTATCCATGTTCAGCCTACTTTCGGCAACTGATAGAGGAAATTTCCATAAATCAATACCACGTACGTGACTTCGTCAGCCAATCAGCTAAAGCCTACCGACGTAACCCCAACGTAACTCGCCATTTTCGAGTCATGTGATGAACTACTTGTTCAAAATTACATATCCACAACACCTCTTGGATGATACGAAAGATATACATACCTATATAATTTGTAAGCCCAGGCAATATCTATTTCAGAAGTGGTATGAAACCCTGTAATTTATCAGATTTCTCGAGTCTGTTCTCCGCCGGATGAAGGCCGAACAGAATCCGGTAAAGCACTGGATATCGCTCCGCGATAATGGAGACACACGATTCGCAAGCCATCTTATGGATGGCGAAGTGTACGCAAATGCGACGATTGGTCGAAATTATCCACAAAAGTCATCTCCCCACCCAACCTCCCCACAGCGCATGCTCCATTTCGCAGGCTCCATTACCATCCCTGCCACCAATAGCGGAAGTTGACCTTTACTACGTTGCTATGACGTATAGGGGAAACCAACCAACGCACGGTTCAGTTTGAATCCGGCCGAACAACTCCTTTAGTGTTGCACATGAGCGAACTACTTTTCATATGCTCTGTCCAGATAACAGGGAAAATTATCTCCAGATAATTCTTTTTAACGCTAGGTCAACAGAGCTATTATGCAGACTTGAAAAGTAATCGAAATGTTCGGTAAACATATATTTTACTATATATGATGTCACTTCCGGCGATGTGCGCGAAGGCCCCGAATCCGGTCCAAAAATCTGACTGGTGGCTGGGGTGTTATTAGACCCCCAGCGAGGTGGTTGTCATCTCCCACCTACTGGATTATCTGCCCCTGACTTTTGAAGATAATTTCGACCAATCGTCGCTGATAATATTGTATAGCCCGGTCCTTAAAATTCTGACGGAAGTGTTTTTTGCCGGAGAGCTGGCGAAAAGTTTGAAAAGCCGTGTTTTGGCGCGAAGAATAAATTTCTCTCCTCAAGAGAAGGTTTAGATATTCAAAACGCATATATTCCGAACGCTGATCCACTTGGGAAGTAATAAACGGATGGCATTTGGAAAGGTAGGCTTTCGTTCTTTTCTGAGAATGTTTTGAAATGACCGTGTTGAGCGGTTCTATTCCCAACTTCTCTTTTATTCTATGTCATAGAGGGCAGGGTATGGTAGATAATTAAAAACTGTAGTAACTCGGCTTGACATTATAGGGAATGACTTTAATTGAGCCAAAGATGAAAGAGAAATACACTTACAAAAAATATTTTTTAAATTGTTTAAAAAATATATATATATATTTATTAATTTTCATAACTTATTGACAAAATTCAGACGTAGACATCGACCATCCAATACCCCAACTGTGACGTAGAATGTCTTTAATGGGTGGATGACTATTGGATGACGGACTAGACTCTTGTATGGAATGGATATCTATATAATAATGATAAGATAAGAATCGCTAGGCAATTTGATACACCTCTATGGTACAAAAACTGTATCACACCTTTGCATTTTTTATCAGTATCTTCCGGTTGTTTTCGCCATTTATTTTCTCAGATATTCTCATGTGAAAAAAATATCAAACTCGTGATAGAAATGACGACTGGTGGTGATAATCTATATAATTCAATGTCGCGATCCTCAGTCGTTGGCACACCAAATAATGTGTGAGCCGCGATGCCAACAAGACACCGATATTGAATGACTTACCCGAAGATGTCTTTGTAAATTCAATTCGGGCATCACGCCTTTTTTGAAAAAGAAGAGAAACTGGATCAACGGGATGTAAGTACCCGTCTGTGTGTGTTATTTAAGTTGCTGAAGATCCCTGGTGAGAATTTGTGGTGCCACCAGCAATTCTAGCCAGTAGAGGTCCTTTCTAGCCAGAATCATATAGACTCAATTGTGGACGTCCTGTTAACTATTAAAGCCCTCGGTTCACGCCGCGATGACTTTCTCCCATTTTCATACACGTCAAAGTGTGGTGAATATATATTCGTGAACGCGAGAACGAATGCGCCACTTTCACTTGGGGATGACCTTGGTATAGTTTCTGAGAGTATAAATCAATATATGGTAACATCAGTCATACATGTATATTCTGTTGCACAGATCAATTCCTTTACTAATGAAATCACGATCCTAATCTTTTACACAGCATTGCCTTTTACGCAAAGTTCACCCCAAAGCTTCAAGAAAGGCTCCCCGGAAGAAGGGTAGGGGCAGGGGAGGCTACTCACGTTGTTCTCTCCATGTGTTAGTTTCCAAATTTCCATGTTATCAGTATCGCATGCACTATTTATATCTCTATGCCCACTGTGGCATGTTCACGTACATACACACAATAATGCCCTGGAAACTCTGATTTTGATGTCAATTATGTATCTCTTCATACCGCGGAAGAGTATGGACATCTTTAAAAAATTTAACTGAATAAAGTACAAGAATTGACAGCACTTTCAAACATTTATTGCAGTTTTATTAATTACAATAATCCACAGAAAAAGTGAACGAAGAGCTAAAACAGCAAATAAGGAAACCGCCGCTGGAAATTGTGCCATCAGAATGTCACACATCAGGCCATATATTGCGGACCAGCAAGAGAAGATAAGCCAATGGGAGGAGAGAGGAAACACATGATACAAATGTGAAATCAAATCGAGTCTTGTGGATCAGAAAAAAACGCCGAAGATCTCTTTCTATCTCTGATGTAATATTTGTCAGTGAGCAAATTTGAATTTCTGTTTCACGCATTGGAACTGCTTCAAAGATTGCTTAATGTCAAGTTTCGAATTGTCAACTTCAAAGACAAAAAACTTGGGATACAATGATACATTATGAAATGAAGACATTTACATATCAGGGAACCGTCTACTGGAAGACTACAAGGAGTCTGATCCACCCATTGTGTCTATCGAAATGTGTAATTGTATACATTTGATTGGGCCATGGGATCTGATGAGGTTTTATCTCTCTATTAACCCCATAATACAATGATCATGTATGACAATGAAAATAATATAATTCATTTACCGCTCTTGTAGCTCGTGTAACAAGACATTATTTCAAATGCCAACGCAGGATCACTGGACGAGGACAAACGAATGGGAAAATCCTGTATTGTAACAGATATTTTAGTGCTTCATTTTAGTGGTTTGGGTTACATACATGTACAAGAATTGAGTTCTTGCTGCACTATGCGTTGACAGTTAAATTATTCAAGCGTTACATAAGCAATGTCAGATTTAAGAAAAGTTGACATGGATACACATTGCATAACGGGATGAGAAGAGAGGCAAAACGTCAGCAGAGGACTACAGTGACCATATTCTACATTGAGCAACATAAACTCTTTAATTGGCATTTTAGGGGCTAAACTAAACAAAATCTTTGTTATGGATAACAACTCTTCAATTCAAAATCAAACGATGTAGATCGAGAAACATGCCGTGAACACAAATAATGTAAAATATAATTCCTTGTGGCTCTCTGATTAAATGAATATTCTTAGTGCAGTCAATATAACTGTTGATTGAGAGAGAATGACTCAGTCAAACTCACATCACATGATATAACAAAGTTTACAACGATTATAATAGGTGATAAAACGCACATTTTCCATACTGAAAAACATAATATATTTATATATATATATTCCACACAATCATTTTATTCGTAAAATAAAATTCAAATCCAGCCATACCTTCTATGTACATGACATATATCATTCTAATCCAAAATAACAATGTACAATGCATTTTACTAATTAAACTTTGCAATATATATATATATGTATTTATGAATAAGAAAATGTGAATGATTAATATATATATATACATAGCTTTCGAGTTAACCAAAAAAGTATTGTATGAAGACCAGATGCCTCTCCCCACGACCCAGAAATGGATGTCCATTGACCGGTTTAATATCCCGCCTCTTAGACACAAATCAGTTAAACTCATAGACCTGGTATACACTGCAGGGTATCAGTTCTTCACTATCCATGCCCAAACATGTGTTCCGGGACCTCAGATAGTTTGTTGAGTGAAGAGCTGTACTCTTAATGAAGGGGAGGCACCCACTCTAAGCTTTACAAAACCTCTTATATGTTATAATGTAAATTTATTGTGATAAACTGTAGTTTACCTTGGTTAAATCGACCTTGTGTTTCTTATTGGTCACTGGGGGACCATAAAGCACTTGATTGGGTGTACTGAAAGTGACGGATCATATCCGGTCTATGTACCCTTGTTATTGCAAGCGCAGCTTCAATAATAATATGATACCAGCATTATCCAATTTAATAAAAAATATCTTCCTCAAGGCTAAGGCGGATGTAGGGATCTAAGTGAGAGTCGGAGAGTCGCGTCTATAGTGACCTTCAGTAACTGCCTAATCATGCTTCAATGAACTGTGAATAAACTGTGCGTACCGGTGCGAACACAGGTACTCTCGGTTAATTAGTTTTTATTAGTTAATCATATGATAATGCCCTTTAAATAGAAATAAACGCAACAATGGCTGAACCTTTCTGTGCATGAAAATGGGAACCGCGCACGCTCCTTAGAGTTGTCTCGCGCAGGACGAACCCTTGCTCTATCTTGCTCTTAACTACTAATTACTAAATAACTTGGGACCCTGGACGATCACCACCCACGTTAAAATCGATCAAGTTTGTTTTGATTTGTCAGCCGTGCAACTGGAGTTGGTGTATTATATTACTCACAGATCAACAGGCTATTCCGGTCTCCACGGAAATGACCGATGTTATCCGAGAGAACGTGATATTAGAAAGAATCCCACTTAGATTCATATGCCGCGGCGTTTATGGAAGATCATTTTAGTCAAACTAAAGCATATATCCTGCCCGTGGTACCCATACAAATATGCCATTGAAGACAGAGATTTTTTATTGGTGTTCGGGATATGGCACGAAAATACATTTATTAAAGTTCATTAGCATAGTTGAGTGTTGTTTTTTTTAACTTGGCGAGGCAACTGTCGCCGCCATTGCATTGCTGTATTGGAGTCTTTAGAGAACCCTTAAGCCGGGGTTGATGTGGTTCCGTTAAAATAGACCGGGTTTTCACTTCCCCTCGGATTTGAGGGTTCATCCACTAGAGGTGTTCTCTTTGATCTACAAATAAAACAAAAGAACATCCCTTGATAGACAAATATTGATGAAAACCTCATACCAATAGCCCAAACTGGGAAATGCATTTTACAAAAGTTTCTCAATGTTTCATAAGTT
>JAVTVY010033774.1:0-15366 GCA_036873755.1 Hanleya hanleyi | reverse complement strand
GTCGACAGACGGGTTTTGGAAATTTCTTTGGTCAATGATATGAATTTGTAATGAGGATCTCGACCGAGTTGGCTTGAATTTATCTCATACTGTTCAAGATCCAGTTTCACCCGCGTCGGTGTATATTCCTCTCAGTGACACTATCCTACAGGGAGATAGTTCTAGGCTGTTGGACAGCTTGACCTGTACCGGTGCTCCATTGTCTGGGGTCGCTACCAAACCCGTTCCTTTGTCCGGCTTAACAAAGACCAGGTCGGTCTTGTCTGGGCATTCCATTGTCTCCGTCAGACAAAAGAATTCTTTGCCACATGTTATTTTTCGCCTTTCTATCGACTGGTTTCTTCTAAAAGGAAGAAAGCAAATAAACATCGTCGTGTGTCAAGTCTCCGTTGCGGATTATATCTAAGCTTAGTAAATTATCTAATCCGTTTTTCCCGATCTATGGAGATTGTCGGGGCGAATGTTGGACTCGCTTGAGTCAGGCACGTGTTTAGTGTCTTCGGACGTACGTCGCTAAAATTAGTTTGCTTGTCGGAGATTTGAAAAATTCACTGATTTTTCTATATCTTGAAATGATCGTCTGACGATGTTTTCTAAAAGTATTTATGAAATCTCATGCTTAACTAATAACACTGTCCTGCATTAGGGCAGTGTGTATTCAATTTGCGTTTCCACACAAACAGTGAGTTTCGGTCCGCTGTGTTTGATGTGGGCTTTTATTGGCTCTCACCATTCCGTTTTGTTTCGGTCAGTATGTGAGCCTATTGTGATCTGTGCTATAAACGAACAGGTTTTTGTTTCGTTGATTCATGTTGACATTATGGTTCTGTCATCATCTTTGGGCTTTTCATTTCTATGCAGGACCTTACTCACTACGTTCGCTTTTTTACGGGTTCGGTCTCTGCAGCGGATTTATTTGTCCTGGTGCCGAGGACGTTATGCCAATCCCGACTGTCTCTATTTCCCTCGTGGCTGACTTCCTCCTTCATCTTCACCGGGATAGGAAGTTTCATATTAGCTCCATGGTAGGGTATGGATCTGCTCTGGCTAGGGTATTACGTCTTACCTCTGGTACCGACATTAGCCTTAACGATTATATCTCTGCGCTTATTCGCGCCTTCGCCTTACAGTCGCGACGTACTCGCCTACTGTTACCGAAATGGGATATCGGTGTGGTTCTGTGTGCTTTGATTCGTCCGCCCTTTGAACCCTTTCTATCCGCTTCTCTAAAGCTGTGTCCTACAAGGCGGTTTTTCTGGCGGTTTTTGCTTTGGCGTCTAGAGTGTCTAAACTTTTTCCTTTCGTTCCGTTCCGGAGTTTATCGCCAAAATGAGTCTGTTCGCTTAGGTCCGTGCGCTCAACGGTCGTACTCTATCCCTGCGTTTTCAGACTTCGTACATGGGCTCGAAGACGACTCTTTGTTATGCCCTGTTCGAGCCATTCGCCACTATCTTACTCGTACCGATTTCCGTTCGCGGCTCTCGGCGCCTGTTATTTCTGTCGTTTTCGCCCGTCTGCAATGCATGACATTACGAAAAAATACCCTTGACGCGTGGTTGAAGAAGACCATAAAATGGTCTTATCAATTGGCCATTGACGCCTCCCCGCTACTGTATACTGCTTCTTCCCATGAGATTCGTGCCATCGCTACACATGGCCTTGATGGAAGAACTTGTCCCTCTATGACTTTGTCCAGTCTTGTGCCTGGACAGCAAACTCCACGTTCACAAATTTCTATCTGTGAGATATGTCGGTGCAATCAGATAGTGTGACCACGCTCGGGCCACTGGTGGCTACCCAGCACGCGGTAAGTAATTTCAGTAAAAGAGGGGGGGGGGTGCAAAATTGTCACCATTACAGCAAGGCAGCCATCTTGCTGTATCATCTCATCTCATCTCTCAATTATATCATGTGTCCACTTTCGATACGATCATCTTTGAAGGAAGAAATAAGTCAGATAGACGACCATGGGCTCTCTAATCATCAATCTAAGAGGTCTGACACTATGGTGAATTTAATCTTTACCTTAACTGCGGTTTTGCTTGTGTCTTGCAGGTTATATCTGACTTCCTTCTACATGATCTCAGCTGCGTCACCTACGCTCAACTCACAAGAAAGAAGAACTGACACTTGTGAGTATTATTAATATTGTTTTGTTTCAGGTTGCTAGTGTCAGCAACTTCGAGTAAAGTACAGAGAGTTGACAGTTGCGTAGAGTTGGCTCAGGGAACACACGCAGTCGACTCCTAGGCATCCTACTAGACCTACTCAGCTTCAAGAAACAGGTTGAGAAGTTGACGTAAGACGGCTTGTGGACTGAGAATGGTGTGGCTTGGCGCCCTCTAAGCCCGGACAGTTTACGCTTCACCCGACCTTAAAGGTCCAGCCAAGTTTCTGCATGTATGTGCTAAAGTCGGCATTGCCCCAATCGGCATACAATCCTGCCAAGAAAACCTATCAGCCCTAAGAGCAGAGGATTCAAACTTCTTGGTAGAGATTGTATACCACACCACGAGCACAGCTTCATGGATGGAGACATTCAAGATAAGTACTACTGTTTCTTATCCATGATTTAACCTTTTACGTCTCTGACCAGGGTTTCACTTGTTCATTGTTGATGTCTCATCTTTATGCCCATGTCTGTGTCATCCCTCCTACATGGAGGAAGACACTCAAAAGATAAGTTAGATAAGTATCTTTTACTACTCCATAATTACCCTCTGCATTACCGACCAGGGTTCTTTTGTTGAGATTCTTTGTCATGCCTATGATCATTTTTAGATAGAGGCTGAGACGGCCGTGTGGTCTGGTCCGTTTGCTGTTTCTGCTGGCGATTGGGTATCGAACTCTGAGGACGTGGATTCGTGTCTCGCACAGTCTGACCTTTTTGTTTTCCAGCTCTAGTAATTGTACCTTACTGAGAGACTGTTATCTTAAAAATAATTGGATATAAATATTATCTTAAAAATTATTGGATATAAATGTTATCTACTCAGTAGTAATAGGTCAGTTTGGCAGCCGCTATCTCTCAAGTCATCATTTTAGTCCTGACACAATTCTGACTTTTAATCTTTGATTTTACTGCAGTTTTGCTTGTCATTTCAGTTTGAATTGACTTCCTCCCAGATGATCTCAGCCGGGTCACCTACGCTCATCTCACAAGCAGTGTCTCCACAGTCGAATAAAGTACAGAGTGGACGATTGCGTAGTATTGACTCAGGGAGCAAACGCAGTCATCTCCTACAAGACCTGTTCAACTTCAAGAAACAAGTATGGAGAGTTGGACATAAGACGGTTTGTGGACTGAGAATGGTGTGGCTTGGCGCCCTCTAAGCCCGGACAGATTACGCATCACCCGACCTTAAAGGTTCAGCCAAGTTTCTGCATGTATGTGCTAAAGTCGGCATTGCCCCAATCGGCATACAATCCTGCCAAGAAAACCTATCAGCCCTAGGGGCAGAGGATTCTAACATCTTGGTAGAGATTGTATACCACACCACGAGCACAGCTACATGGATGGAGACATTCAAGATAAGTACTGTTGTATCTTATCCATGTTTTAACCTTTTCGTCCTTGACCAGGGTTACATTTGTTGATGTTTGATGTCTCATTCTTATACCCATGTCTGTGTCATACCAGCGGTTACTAAGCCTGCTTTTAGAACTACAACAAGGCCGAGGTTCCCACCTCCATATGTTGGTACTGAGGCATTGAATTCAAGCAGGTTTACGATTTAGGAAGCAAATATTAAACATTTATAAACAGTGTTTCTATTTGTTACTAAATCAAACCTGCTTGAATTTAATTGTCCCTCCCTTCCGTCCCCTCATTCCGCGGCCTTGCTCTCTGCTGGTCTCGGTTTGAGAAAGAGGATTGGAATGAGGCTTGCAGTGACCTTTATAGTAACCACGCTGGATTGAGTGGGAGAGCTCTCCTAGGGGCGGACAACTCTCTCCTAGGGGAGTTAACTTTTAGTTTTAACTTCCGTTTTCTACGTTTGATTGTGCATTTAAATGGAGATTAAAGGCATTGAATTCAAGCAGGTTTGATTTAGTAACAAATAGAAACATTGTTTATAAATGTTTAATTTTTCGTTGATTGAGTGAGTGAGTGAGTAGTAGAGTTTAACGTCGTTTTCAACCTTGTTTCAGTCATATCACGACGGTCGACGGTCCTTGATTGAGAACTCAATGAAGTATTTTCTTCATAATTTGGAAAAAAATTACTATAATTGAGTTAATATACTGTCTGAAATTTCAATGTTGTAGGAAAATGTACATATACTCCGAAATATCAGCAAAAATGCCTAGAATAGATTGTTTGGTAAACACAATATGTATAATTATGTATATATTGAAACTGGTTGTATAATATTATCCCATGTACATTTCCTGTATGATGTATATCATAATAACCAATTATAGTTTTGTAATTATACGTGTAATAGGTATGCTACTGGTAATGAACTGCCCTACGCTAGGGAGGTTAGAAGAAATTCCCGTCTGTTTGTTCTGTCAGTCAGAATAAGTTACATGTAGCTGTATTTACGAAATGTAGCAATACTCAAATAGTATTGAATAAGATACCGTGATTGGATAAATATGGGCTTTGTGCAATAGTATAACAAGCAACGTCAAGCAAGATGATGATTGAAACAATTGTTTATGTTTCTATCTAAACACAATAGAGAGAATAAGCAAGGTAGTAAGATTCAGTCATCCCCCAATAGGACCATTATGTCAACTTCCTGTTTTTATAAATTAGATCAGCAGTTGATTATATGGTGGGGAGTATCATTTCCTGTGCTTGAATTATTACAAGATTGATCATAATCTACGAAAATTCTTAAAATAGTCCCAATCTCATGTTTTGTTTTCCTTGTCGATGCTGCATGGAGATTGCTTTGAGATTATTTAAAAGGACTTAATGCAGTGCAATAATACAAGAAGAATTGAGTATGTTTATGATAATAGATTCACCCGAACACTAATCCAGTCACTAATCACAAACCTATAGCACTGGTATTCATGTGAGAGTTAAGAAAACTGACTTTGACTTGCGATTCTGTAAGATCCGGCAAGCAATTCTTCAAATTTGAACGGCTTGAAGGTGAAATACAAAGGTTTTAATATTGGGTTAGTTAATGATGGGAATATCAGCTATTATTATACCTCACTGTGTATTCGTTTATTTTAATTGGTTGAGACACCATCACGTGATATTCCGCAATTCTCGATGTCTTATGAAAAAAACAGCTCGTCAATGTGATGTCCCACGATCTCGCACCGATATCACACGATCACGCGCTGACGTCACACGGCAGAGGCAATGTCACACGATCTCGCGCAGTTATCGCCCGTGAACAGACTCTTTCGTAGCATTGTCGTCTGTTGTGCTGTCATGCATTCCGCTATAATCACGATGGCGTGTACAGACGGAAAGCGTTTTACGTTATCAACTGATGAAGATTTGGCCGAAATCAAGGATAAAAAAGACAGCAAAAACAATATTGTTTATGGTTTTTCTCGGTATAATAAAACAGATATTGCATGCTATGAGGTGTGATATCACGATTTGTCAGCTGTCGAAGGTGATGTTCAACTCGTGCTCCGCACTCGTTGAACATCACCTTCTCGAGCTGACAAATCATGATATCACACCTCACATCATGCAATATCTGTATAATGTGTCATTGGGTTTTATTTGAAGTATTTTCTCTTGTATCTTTTGAAAATGCTCCAAACTTGGTATTGCAAACACACCAAATTCATGCCTTATTGCTGGGTGATTTGTGAAGTCACACAATACCGCAAAGCCCAACATTATCACTCGGGGATGTTCGGTCTTTTAGTGGCTGGTGATGCAAATAATGTCACAATCAAGGAAAGATAAGTGATGATGGGTTTCCAACTCTGTATCCAGCTGGGACTTGGGTGCAACTTTTTCAAAAAGTTTTAGCAGAGAAAATACCAAAAATACTGCCAAAGGATGAAGGCTGATATTTCAATCTTTATTTAACCTATAGAAAATTTGCGAAAGAAAATCTGAAAATCTTTGTCTTTCACCTGTAAAGTCTGTGTTGTACCCTGATATTAATTAATTTAACGTTATAATAATATTTTTCTCTCACTCAGGAAATTACAGTTTATGAATATAATAACAAACCTGTAATAATCATAATAATACCTAGACGATGACCAATCAATTATAGGTATCAATCTATCGCAATGAAATGATTTCCTTTTCCTGGACTGGCCAGGTTAATGTGTTAAGTAGGCGATCTGTTAATTAAACGTGTCGTGGATGAGCGTGATAATGTGATTAATTGACCGACGAGGGGGTGGAAGGTGTCAATGTGACAGCTGTAAAGCAGAGAGGCTACATGTATGACTGATCACTGACTGTAGGCTGATCTCTACCTGGCTCATAGCTGAACTACATTTATCTACCATATTGATCATTTATATATAATATGTAAGTAATGTGTACATCTCTATATTTATTTTGAAACCATGTATATGTATACACTTCTATGTGTATTTTGTGTTAGATATTTGGCTATAAGCCTGTATTTTATATATTCTCTAGGATCCTTGTAAATATGGTGTATGTCTAATATTAGTGTAGTAAAGCACCTCAGGTGCAATGAGGATTGGAAGAAGTATGCAATCGTCATATCAAGGAAGTTTTCTTCAACTCGTATGATATGGTATAGCTCTCCAAGAACTCAATCACATTCAGGCCACCATTCAACTTAACTCAAATCAAAAACTTCGACTGAATGACACTTTCTTTTGTCAACCAACATCTTATTATGAAACGTGTTGGACAATTAGTGCCACAATGATCACATTATAGAGACTTTACCTTTATTATTTAATAAATGTAAATCAGTCACAAGAATTGTTAGAATTAGTGGGGTGATCAAATCTATCGAAACTATCTACTTTCATGAAATAGTACAAAAACTAAGATGTGTGGAACAATTGCATGTCACAGTGCAAGAAAGAACGTATCAATGAGGATAACATATGCAGCTTGCTTGTGTAGAGTGGCTCATCCCTCTGTAATGCTGTAAGTCAGATACCATGTTGGATATATTATGTATACCAAACTTAAATTTGTTGTGTTTTGTACACTCTCCAGGCTGTAGTTACACCTTGTATTTGAACATGTGGAATCTTTATGGAAACATTTTGTCCATAGCCCTTACCGTAAAGGATATGATCTCCCCTTGAATCACTGTCACTCTTTAAGATTGAAGGTTTGAAAATATGCTCCTGGTAACCAATGGCCTTGGTTTCACTTTTACCAAAGTTCTTGGCAATTATTATTTTAAATTGTAGATGGAAAACTAGACTATTTGTTTGAAAAACTATTTTAGTAATCCATGTTTATTTATCTGTTAAAGATTTCAATTCTACATTATGAACTAATAGCTCCTGTATGCATTATATAGTTAATATAATATTTAAAGTAATTGTGAGGGTCTTGGGTACTCACCAGAAGTTCCCTGAGACAGTGCACCCCTTTCCCATTAGACCATAGGCATTGAACTAGACTTGGATGTTTCACTGATGGAGCAGTGAATACTTCAATTTTGCAGTACTGCATGCGCCATATTCGCTTACAAGTAATGATTTCTGGGATGGCATTGTGAAATTGTGAAAAAAAACAGTGAAAACGCTGTCAATTCTCAGAGTTATGAAAACCATTAATAATAATGCTTCTGTTAAAGAAAAAAATCCCAGATATCTAATATGTGTAAGAGTTTTGTGTTAGATAACAGTAGTCTGGTAACCAGAAAATGTCACTGTGTTCAACAAGAAGTTGCAATACCTTTTATCTACATCATAGTCAATGCCTCAGTTGGTTCCTGTTAATAAATGCTATATATCACCTCGCCTGAAATACAGTTCTTTCTTGTGTTTTATTTATATAACAAAATTGAGAGCTTGCATAACGAAGCAGTGCAGGATTATCAAATAGGGTGTTTCTTGTCATAAATTGGAGACATTGTGATTTGCAGCCTACAAACAGGCCAATTTCATGATAAAATTTCAATTTGTCCTGTCTGTCCCAGTTCTAGAATCCAGCTGCAGTAAAATTATATCAACAAACCATCTCCAAAGATTTTGTGTTGTTTCGAAATAATAGCATACACAAATAAACGTCAACATAAAAATGTTGATAGGTCGATTTTTTTAAGTGTAACAGACAGGGAAATATACTGGACCCGACCCAAATCTAGATCTAGATATCACAATTCGGTCAAAGAAGTAATATAAATTCTCACTGCCCAAAACGGTATGTGCAATAATGGAAGAATGTCCTACAAGTACTCGCCATGCCAAGGAGAAATCTTGCAAACATAAAGGAAAGTTATGGGAATAAGATCTCATACAGTGGGAAGCCATACAAATGCTCCGCCTCCCAGACGAAGAGTTTTAAGAGCCTTTCATTCTGTGAAAAGCCATTATGATGCCCGCCCTGCCGGAGAGAGAAATTTTCACAACCAGAATAGAAAACCATTCAAATGTGCATCCTGTCTAACAGAGATTCCCACAACCATGGAGAAAATCTGTACAAATTCTCGCCCTACCCAAGATATTTCCCACAATCACCGAGAAAAGCCCAAAAAATGTTTACCCTGCTCAAGAGAGTTGCCAAAACCATGGAGGAAAGCCGTATATATTATCCTGGCTCTACCCGATGGAGAATTTCCACAGCCACGGAGAAAAGCCATACAAATGCTGGCTCAGCCCGATAGAGAATTTCCACAACCATGAACAAAAGCCATACAAATACTCACCCTACCCAAGACATTTCCCACAACCATCGAGGAAAGCCATACAAATACTCGCCCTGCCCAAGACATTTCCCACAACCATCGAGGAAAGCCATACAAATACTCGCCCTACCCAACACATTTTCCACAACCATCGAGGAAAGCCATACAAATACTCACCTTACCCAAGACATTTCCCACAATCATCGAGAAAAGCCAAATAAATGTTTACCCTGCTCAAGAGAGTTGCCACAACCACGGAGGAAAGCCATAGATATTCTCCTGGCTCTGCCCGATGGAGAATTCAGCCACGGAGAAAAGCCATACAAATGCTGGCTCTGCCAGATAGAAAATTTCCACAACCATGGAGAAAAACCATTCAAACGATTCTTCTGCCTAAAACTGTATATCAAAAGGAACACCAAAGCTAACATGTTTCTCTGTATGAACAGACTTTCTATGTCGACTATCAGTAATTGATGTTTGCTCAATGTTTTAGAAGAGTTTATTTTCATGGACCAAGTCTGCTAAGCTTATATTGAGAATGATAACACAAAAAAAATATCAATTTAAAGTGTTGACTACACATTTGATATTCAGACCTCAGCTAAACATAAGAAGCCATGTAATATCAAATTGAAGTTGTCTTATCCAGTAACCTAAGACACCACGTGTTTCTACTCCCTTGGAGGTGCACAAGCGCGAGTTGTACTCTGCAAACAATTTACCATTGAAAATCGTTGGGAATTGGCTTTACGACTAGTGAACGAGCAACGTACGTTACTGGCAAGTTCTTTTGGCTTTTATCCATCGGTTATTTGTCTTTCTCTAAGTGCCAAAGGGTTGGTAAATTCATCCATGAATATTCTCCTGTCTCGACTAAATATGTTAACAACATCATTATGTAAGCTGTCTCTCTTTTTTATGTTTCGTCTTCTTACTTTCTTTGAACGCCATGATTGCGAAACAATAACCCTTCAATTATTCGTTTATCTTCGTAGGTAAAAATCCATTATTTAGCTGTAAAGTGTTTCGAGAATTCGGGCCTGCCGCCAATACGACGTCAAGACAAGAACTCGCGTAAGAAGGAAATGGATATATGATTCAGTCATGTTTTTACGACGTAACTTGTGCAACCAATTATCGGAAGTATTGCACACTGTTCTCGTCAAAGAAAGGGGCTGTCAGTAAGTTAGGATATCTCGAGAGTGCTAAGTGATAGACATCATGGTCGTCTGCTTCATTGAAATTTATCTTCTCCGCGTGCTTTTTTTATTTACCGGTACATCGTCTGCTTTTTCCAGATGCGTCATCAATCCAGTAAACGGAGAAGTATTTAATGACTTTGTATACCGAGTACAGCAGTCTCTTGGCGACGGAAGTTTTTATCAGTCGTCATGGTGAATCCTTATTTTTTTTTTTTTTTTTAACAAAGAGGACTTTTTATACGCCCATCCGTCTGTTCGTCCATCTGTTAACTTTTGTAAGCTGTGCGATATCTCTATAGTTCCTTGTCATGGATTGGTACCAAACCTTGGATATACCTTAGTCATGGTGTTAAGAGGGTTAATTCGTTTTGGAGTCAAACGGTCAAAGATCAAGGTAACTGTGGCCAAAACAATCAATAACTCTTTGAAAATTGTTGTGTTTATGCTTCAAATATAGTTCAGAGATGTTGATTGTGATGGCGAAGAAGAAGCATTTCGGTTTTTACCCCTCAGTCAATGCTGACCAAAGCTCGTCCGTTTGTTTGTCCCTCTTGCTTGTTAACACAGTATCTCTTGAAGTATTATTGTCAGGCTTTCCAAATAGGCAATTCCCATTTTAGCTCAAGTTAATCCGTGGGCAATGCTGTCTGGCCTCGATGGCAGCGGGCGGTGGGTGCACTTGAGCTGCGGTTCGTCATTCCGAGCTCTTCCCTATGTCTTTAACCCAGAATATATTTTTAATCGATGATAACTGGTATATTTTCGACCAGAAGTTGCCAAAATTATCATTAATGTAAGCTTATTGGTCCTTTCTTGGAATAGTAGGAATATTTGATCCATATTATCATATTTACACCAGTTATCAATAGTTGAAAAACCCAATCCAAGTTATACGATTCGGAGCACTGATATACGGAGCACTGATAGGATATTGATTTATTAAGATTGATTGAAGATGACTGACCGTGATCTATTTTATCAACATCTATTATTGGCGATATCTCTTGAAGGACTACAGCTAGGCTATCTAAGTTCATATTACATATACAACTGGTGATTGACTAGAAACCGCTCCGATTAGAATGACGACCTATTTTATCAAGGTGGAATTTTTACAATATCTGGAAGGATCAAGGCTAAGGTGTGTGTGGGTGTATATTGAAGCCCATAAGTCTCTTGTTTTTAAGCATAGAAACATATAGGGTATGGGTTATGGTATAGAGTTCGGGTCAGGTTAGTGTTAGGGAGAAGGTATGGGGTAAATCATAAGTAGGGGAGGGAAACAATTTCTAGGGGGACGGCAAAGCCTTTTACATCTTTCTTTTAACCATCATCTATCACATAGTTAGATGTGTAAAATATGTTGTTAAACAGAAGTCAACTTAACTAGAAAGATCATCCGCGCCAACCCAATCTCGATAGAGATTTGCCTGGATTTGTTTGAACCGGTGTGAATGCTAATAATGTCCGCTGGCTAAGAGTGTCCGGCCCCTATCTTCTAACCCAGCCAGGACACTTTCTTCCACATTGAAGACAAGTGTCCGTCCTTGGTTCCAATAGAAAAGGATATGAAAAAGAACGCTAATCACCAGGACATTCTTATCCATCACACCGGTATACGAGTACAGTAGGCGTAACCGCCTGTTCCCGGTGTTATTTCGCATCTGCAATACAATGGTCGATCCGCATGTCAATAGCCGAGCAGCTTGAAAAGTGTTATATGACAGTTGACATCACCCACGTCGCGATCAAAGCTTTTCCCGTTGTTTCATTTCTCGCACACCGATTTAAACTGTTTTTGAAAAGGTGTCACAAGAAAATTTTGTATGGCGAGCTCCAGACTGATGCTGCTAATTGACTGAAGTACCGTACTCGGATGTAGGTTGACTAAACAGGTAAAAGCCACAGTGGAGGTACGCTCATACTAACCGCTTGTATCACTGAGCATTTGGAGTAATGAAAATCTCCATGTTGTTGGGTTCCCTTATCTTTGTTCTATTCATACAGTCTACAGAGTTTTAGTTAATTCCCACGTTCACGTTTGGACTAAAAATATCCAAACTGCAGATGAGTAACCGTGGCAACATTATACACTGACTGTAAACAGTCGCACTTTTGACACGTGCAAACTATTTCTGTAAAAAAACGAATACAAATTCTGAGATCACGGTTGTGACATTTTCTGTCTGTATGGGCCTACCAAAGCAGTTGTGTATGCTCAATGGGTAACATATTTAGGTAATATACACGGTAATGAAAAAATGACCGACGTTGGATGGAATAGATTTCTTTTAAAATAAGTATTCTCGTGTGTATATTTTTTTATATTACATGGATTCAAAAATATCAAGAAAAACTTGTTAACCTATATACATTTCCAGAATCTCAAGAAATTTGTTTTCTTGTTCCACCATTGAGCATCTAGCGTATGTTCCCCGAGAGAGCAGTCTGCTATATAGTCCAATAAACAGACTTCAGAAAGATGGAATGCTAGAGGAATAACGAGTTTTGCTCTTGGGAATATCTACTAAGTGAAGCTGTCAGTAACTCTTTCCTAGACAGTATATTCAAGAAGCATTGCTTTTATTGTACATGGACAGAGCGGTTATATCCATATCTATATATCGCGGAAGTGAAAATAAACCAAATCCAGCTGATCGAGCAACCTGGGTTAGCTTATTCACTATAAGCATGTAGCCAGAATAACCTTACGTCTGTCGGATGGATACGATCTTGTATACCATAATACCATATGGCTTTCCGGTATAAATATACAATCATGTTACCCGTTTTACCTCATAACCTGAAGACCATGCCAACATTACATCCACAGGCACTCTAATCGATGAAATGACCAGATATATCGGGGCATGTCTAACATGAAGTCCTCATGTCTGACATCCTTGAACCTATAAAGAAGCGCTGTGATTGGCTGCAACTTTAATTTTTCTCCGCAATACCGAATTTTTATTGAAACTTTTGAAAGCTGAAAGATGCTTTGATCCTTTGATGTTCTCTAGCTTGTATAAAATCCACCACCTAGCCCTGATTCATTACAATGTTACTTGAAAGACGGGACGGGTGAGTGATGTCGAGAAGACAACCAGGTGTTGATGTTTCATGAATAAGAACGGTTAGATATTCAAACTTGTTTCAAAGATGTTAAATGTTGACTCTGCAGCGCCATAACTCGTCAAGTTTATAAAATGTTCTGTAAAAACGAATGATGTAACGATTGCTGCCCTTGTTCGAAATGTGCTTAAACTTTGGGATAATGCCCCACAGCTCGTTTAACATGAGTAGTAGTGTAAACTGATTTGGATAGGAGTTTCACCCGGATGTAGAGGTCATTTGGGGCGGGAACGTGGAGGAGAGGTCAAGTGCACTATAGTTCCGGCAGAAGGACCAAAAGCTACCTCCAATCCCGGAGAGTTCCAATTGTTGGAGGGGATGTATTCAGGATGTATTCATCCGCGGTGATGCGGTTTGGCCGCGGTTTTGGCGGTGATTCGGCCTCGGGAAAAAGCTCGAGAAAATCTAGTCCCTAGATAAAATGGTCCGATGGGGTCGAGTGAGGTATCAAAGTGAAGCTTATGTGAAGGGGCATCTGATGGGCTGGGTGTGGGGTTGAACTATCGGCATTCTGCGCATGCGCGGTGGCCGAAGGGCATGAAAATAGCCGTTTTGGGATGTAGGGGAGCTACTAATGGTCCGATGGGGTCGAGTGAGGTATCAAAGTGAAGCATTCGTGAAGGGGCATCTGATAGGCTGGGTGTGGGGTTGAATTAGGGTCATTCTGCGCATGCGCGGTGGCCCAAGGGTATGGAAATAGACGTGTTGGAGCTAGGGGAGCCCCTAATGGGCCGATGGGGTCGTATGAGGTATCCATGTGAAGCATTCGTGAAGGGGCATCTAATGGACTGGGTATGGGGTTGAACTATCGGCATTCTGCGCATGCGCGGTGGCCCAAGGGTATGAAAATAGCCGTGTTGGGATCTAGGGGAGTCCCTATTGGTCCAATGGGGTCGAGTGAGGTATCAAAGTGAAGCATTCGTGAAGGGGCATCTAATGGGCTGGGTGCGGGGTTGAAATATCGGCATTCTGCGCATGCGCGGTGGCCCAAGGGTATGGAAATAGACGTTTTGGAGCCACTAATGGTCCAATGGGGTCGAGTGAGGTATCAAAGTGAAGCATTCGTGAAGGGGCATCTAATGGGCTGGATGTGGGGTTGAAATATCGGCATTCTGCGCATGCACGGTGGCCCAAGGGTATGAAAAGAGACGTTTTGGGATGTAGGGGAGCCACTAATGGTCCAATGGGGTCGAGTGAGGTATCAAAGTGAAGCCTATGTGAGGGGGCATCTCATGGGCTGGGTGTGGGGTTGAAATATGGGCATTCTGCGCATGCGCGGTGGCCCAAGGGTATGAAATTAGACGTTTTGGGAGCTAGGGCAGTCCCCAATGGGCCGATGGAGTTGTATGAGGTATCCATGTGAAGCATTCGTGAAGGGGCATCTGATGGGTTGGGTGTGCGGTAGGAATATCATTCTGCGCATGCGCAGACGCAATGCGGAGCTCTCGTCCAATCAGAAGCGAGTATTTCAAATCCGTCACAGAGCTCTCAGCCAATCAGAGCGAGTATTTTGACCCGGTGCATTACGGGCCATATCCAAGATGGCGGCACGTGTGTTGAAGATGGCGGCACATCTGGTGTCGAAAACTGGCCATTTCGTCGGGATGTGATCACCTAGTGTCGAAAACCGGACCCTGTATGGGTCCCGCTAGACGTTTTGGAGCTAGGGGAGCCACTAATGGTCCAATGGAGTTGTATGAGGTAATCCATGTGAAGCCTAGGTGAAGGGGCAATCCAGTCAATGGGGTGGGTGCATGTAAAAATTTCCCGAAAAAATACGGAACACGGAACACGGACTTTATCGAAAAATCCGGGAAAATGCCTATATGTATATAGGTCGCCGGGCTTAACGGGGCTTGCCTATCAATAGAGTTATCTCCCCCTAGTTCTAGGGTGGGTGTATGTAAAAATTTCCTGAAAAAATACGGAACACGGACTTTATTCTAAATTACGTGAAAATGCCTATATGGAGTATGGGGGGTATAGGACCATCCTGGGAAACCTACTTCTCCACATTTGCGGTATGGTTGTTTGGATTTGTTTTCTTAGTCTCGTCAAAACAAACATGATAGGAAGTGTCCCGGAGCGAATCGGTGAAATTTTTGAAAAAGTACGATATAGCCCCATATAGTCCCATACTGGGGTATAGGATCAATGTTTGTCCCCTGGGAAACGTACTTCTATGCATTTGCGGTAGGGCTGTGGGGTCTCGTTTTACTCGTCTCGTCATTTAGAAC